>PYFS01003595.1:0-14923 GCA_003671545.1 Ophiognomonia clavigignenti-juglandacearum | reverse complement strand
ATCGGGCTTATCGGGCTAGAGATATAAGCCAAGAAGCCGAAATTAAAAACTATATATATCACGGTTCTCTCCTCCTTCTAGCTATTCTAGTTAGCCAGACTTCAACACAATAATAATACGATATATCAACCTCTCTACCAACTATTCAACTATTCTACGAACTATTCCTAATCGGGATTAGTGCCTTCAGACCATCCCTATATACGACTATTTCCCTTACACTTATTAACGATTACTTTTAAATATGATATTCTTGCTATATCCTAATCTATAAATTCAATAAACTACGAGATCATCGTCCCTATATTTATTAATATCGACCTTTAATATCTACGCCTTTATTTTAACCTAATTAACGATATAATTTATATTAAAAACGCGTTGATTCAAATTCTTTTATACCTGCAATTTACGTACGATTTTAAAAAGATTAAGCTACGGCAATTCAGCTAATTTATACTTAATATCTAAAAATTTAATCATTTCTTTCGGGCTAGAATTGTTATTATTAATAAATCGAATATATTACTTAACCTATATATCCGTCTACGTATTGCTTAGTCGACCACCTTATCCACTAAACGCTACGATTTTAAACGATTTCGGGGATAACCAAAAAGGTTTAAAAAGCGCAAAGCATCCGGCAATAATTAAGCTTTTATATAAAGCTCAGCTGTTTTTTACCCTTTACTCTAAATCGGTGATAGCTAAACTATCTACGTTACCGGATAGTATCGTAATAATAAATATTAATTGATTCGCTACGAGCATTTTGCTCTAATATCGTTAACTTTATTATATATCGCTGATTATTCATTATAATTAAGGCAAATCGTTATAAATAAAGTCTTTACCGTTAGCTATAAACCTTATATTACGGCCGGACGTTAGATATAGGAAATTATAATTTATAAAAATATAAACGGATATATAAATATTTTATATAACTCGTATATATTTCCTATATAATCTTTAATTTTATTATAATTATAAATTATATATCTTTTCAGGTATAATATTTTTATCTTTATTTTATATACAGAATATATCGATTTATTAGCTTTCGGAGCTTATATCGATAGCTCGAATATATATATCTATCTTATCAATATATTTATAATTTTTATAAATATTATGGACACCTTTAAATATATACATACCTCGGGTTTTATATATAACGATATCAAACCCAGCAATATTTTTTATTACCTTTACTATAGCGCGATTTTAATCGATTTCGAATTTAAAGAAAAAATAGCGGAAATCAATAGCGGTAATATATTATAATATATCCCGCCGGAGTATATAACGAAAATTCGACGGGGTCTTTTAAATAACATTTTTGCTTTCGATATTATAATATTTTAGATATTACGTAAAGATTCTTTATTAAATAAGAACGAAAAATAAATAATTTATAATATTTATTATAATGAAGTTAATAATTAAAGCAAAACGGCGCTATTTATAAAAGGTAGCTTATATAATTAGAAATATACAAATACGCCTTTTTTATCGGAGTTTTACATCGAATTTATTATATAGAATATATTATATATAGAATATAAGATCTTAACCGATAAATTAGAAAATAGCTTTAAATTAATCTCGTTATAAATATATTTAGGTATATATCAATAGCTCTCCCGATATTATTAAATATTATTATACTAAGCTTTGCTGGGTAATAATATACTACTAGCTAAATTCCTAAGCTGTTAGGTATTTATGCTGGTCCCAAAATATCTTATTAGCCTTAATACTCTTACGGGATAAGCGGTTGAATTTAATAGATGTTTTGAAAATAGGGGTTGAATATATACTTTATTTTTATATTTTTTAGGGCTGAATCGTTTGGCAATAATGCTGTAAAATTCAAATCTATTTAGTAAATCTATAGGTAAATCGGTACCGTATTATGAATGAGGCGCTCGGACCAGCTCGTAGCTAAGGGGCTCTCTCGGGAGTATTTAATTTTATATTAAATGAGTATCAAAAGTGGCTGGTCTGGCACCGAGTTAAAAGGTGAGCCTACCTTAAGTATTTAGTATATACCCTGCCATATATACATTATACGTTCCGAATTATCGCCATCAATCGTTAATATAAATATTCGACTTATAAATATAAATTATTTAAATTTACGGTGGTATTAATCGTTTTAGAAATTCTATCTATTTTTTAACGCTTTTTTCGATAATTTTTATAATTAATATAATATATTACCTATATTAATTCTAGATCTAATAGCCTTTTACTACGATATTTCCGAAATTAATATTACGGCGGCAATTATCGAAAAGTTCTATATCTTAATAAATAAACGTCGAATATAAAGAATCCGAAAATTTAAGAAATATTAAGATATAATTAATATATATATCGCCAATTATCTATTTATCCTTTAAAGCGACGCTAACGAAATAACGGCTTCGGAATAATAATCTGCTTTTTTTTATTTCTTTCGCGAATTCTCTTTCGATATTATCGCGCGTTATTTCAATTTATATATTTATAAATTTTTAGCTTTGCCTTTAATATCGGGATTATAACCTTTTCTTACCGCTATTTTTATAATTAATATAACTTCGATAATCTTTCAATCTCTTAATAATCTTTCTATTATTAGCTTGATATTAATACGATCGCGTAAAAGATCGTATAACGAGGTAAAGAGCGAACCGTTTAGCGAATAATATTTTATCAATTTATATATCAAGAGATTCTACTTTTAATAGCTTAATATTTATTTAAAAAAAGGATTCGATAATTTAATAATTGCTAATACCTTAGCTAAAAAAGGAACGTCTTTAAATACGTCGTAATAGCCGCATTTCGGTACGCGCGGTATATATAATATATCTAAATATAAAACCGAAAACTTTTATTTAACGAATTATTATAAATTATTATAAATAATATTTTTTTTATAAAAAATATATATCTTCCGTTTATTTATTCGATTATTTTGCTTTATTTTTCGGTATTTTATTAATTTTAATATAATCTATTCCTATATGCGAACCTATACCGACGCCGAAATTCATACTAATTATAATAACGAATTAGATAATAATGCCGGCGACGAGCGCCTTTTTTAGCCCGGCGCCGCCGGCGTCTATAAACTTAAAAAATTTCGTTATAATTTCGTTATAATTTCGTTATATATAACGAGCATAATTCACCAAAACCTTTTATTAATATAACGAACGGATAAAACGGCTCGTAGCCCGAGGCTCCAATAAGAAGCTAAATGCGATAATAATTACAATAACGATAACGACGATCGATAGGGCGTAGATATATATATTAAGAAGCTAACGAAGCTCAAGCCCGTTAAGCTAAAGCTAGGTATAATGAACGGCATCCGCGCTAAAACGCCTTTTTTTTATCGAAGATAATATCGATAAAAACCTTAAAGATTACGCTAACATTTTAAATAATCCAACGATACGATATTATAAGCAACTTCTAATAGCTAGGCATTCACTACGATACGCTTTTATCGAAATTAATCTTTATTAATAATTAATCGTCTAATAAATCGATCTTAATATCCGCTATTTTGTAAATCGTCTATCTCGATAATATCTTTTATATTTATTATTTTATTATTAATATTGGAATATCTAACGATACGCCGCGCTACCCTTTAATAAAATTATATCTACCAACCTTTTAATAATGAGCTAATTATTAAAGCCGATATCGAAAGGATTTCATTACGAATAAATATCAATAAGGATAATTTTAAAAAGGCGAGGATATTGCCGATTTCGAGCGAAGCGTAGGGTACGAAGAAAAAAGAGATAAAGATCTTGCTAATATCTATACCTTGGCTTATTAAATACTATCTAACCTACTAAATTAATTTGCTAATTTCTATTTATTAATTCGTATAATAATTATTATAATATATAACCTTCCGTCCGTCTTTTATTAAAAAGCAAATTAAAAATCCTTATTATAGCAATCTTTCTAAATCGACGGCTTTAAAATCGATAACCTCGACCCGAATATTAACCTTATCGGTGCTAAATCTACGGTATAATAGATCGTAAATAAAAGGCAAACTATATATTAGCGCTAATATCTTATTTAGATATTAAAATCCGATGATATCGCTTCTTTTATTAAAAAATACGATATATATAACGATTAAATAATTATACCCGCGGATACAAAGCTTTATATTAATAGTAAAGAGAGTATAATTAAGATGTTCTAAAAAGAAGGCAATATATTTGGTATTGCTAGTTATTAATATAAGAATAATAGCAATCCTTCAATTTTAGCCTATCTTTAGAATGCAATAAAATATAAATTTTAGCGTATTAATTCGCGACCCCGGATATAATTATTATAATACAATTTATACGATTATCCTCTTTTTGCCATTTATTCTTATATAACAAATTCGTATAAAATATAATCGTTAATTCCGTTCTAAATATATTAGATATAGCATTAACGCGGTAATATTAAAGCTTGATATTAAAGGTCGGCATTATTTTTGCTGCTCCGTTAAAAATATATCGTAATCCGGCCTCGATCTCTAACTTTACTTCGAATAATATCTAAATTATATATTCTATTTTATTAAATATTACTACGATACTTAAGAAAACATTATCGGCATTACTTCGAAAGCAAATAATAAAGATAGCTATAATCTATATGCTATCCGGCTTTATATTCCGTTTAATAGCTTTTGCGAAATATTCGGGAAATAGGCGGCTGCAAGCGTTAATAAATATATTGATATAAACATGCTCGGATATTAAAAAGCAAATATCATATTATTGCTATCGATTGATATCTTTATATTTAAATGCTAAAAAATAGATATTTTATTATTGCTATTAATCGATATTTTATAATTATAAATCATTTAGCGATATATTATCTAATCCTATATCTACTAATAACTCTTCTTTTTTTTAAAAAATCTTCTTTCCTTTTTTGACATTCTAAATTATCCGTTAATGGCTATATCATTTATATTTATTTCGTTTTTTACCGATATATATTATAAGAATATTTTTATTATATATTATTTTACAGTAACGAAAGCGCGATAGTAATATGCTTATAATAAATAGTTTCTTTAAAGCGAAATAAAGATAATAAGCGAAAGCCGGGTATTTAAAACATTTTAAAATCGTTATTTATATTATTATAATATTTTATTTACCCAGATTTTTTTTGGATCGCCGCTATAGATAATATTTCGTTTAATAAAAAGTTCTATAAATCATTTCTTCGATCCGCGCTTTATCGTTATAAATAGCTACCGCGATCTATACAATAATCGTTTAACGATCTTTAATCGAAAATCCTTCGATATATATCACCAAGCGTTATTATCTGCCTTTATAATTCGTATATTCGGGATATTTTATTGCTTTTTAATTAATATATAAGCCGCCTATACCGGCAACCCGCTATAATTATAAAAGATACGTTTTATATTATTAACGTCGGTTTCGTTTTATTTTTAAAAAGCTTTTAAATAATTGTATAAAATCTTTTAATACTTTTTAATAATATCGCGAAATAGATCGATATCAGCCGGATCTAAAATTATTATATAAAAGTTTAATATTTAAATATGATTAAAAAAATAAATATATTAAAAATAGGTAAAAAAGAGAATGGATATAGGTTTATCTATAAAATCTAATAGCCTTTATATTAAAATTATATTTCAATTTATTAATATCTAATCTATCCCCTATATAACCTTAATATATTATATTATAAGCTTATAACGATCTGTGCTATATAATTTACTAAAAGCTCTTTTGTTTATTATTAAAATATATATACCGCATTACGGCGAGGCGGATATATTCGTATTTAAAGATATAATTACCTCGAAATATAAAAAAATAATCTATTTTCTATATTATATCCGTATATCCGTAATTTCGAAGATATACGGGGTTTTTTTTTTTTATAAATCCTAATAGATAATAAAGCGTGAATATTATATTCGAAATCGCCGATTCGAAAAAATCGTCTTAATGCGTAAATTAAATATAGAATTAAAGCAAAGCTATTAGGTCAACGCTAATAACGTTCATAATACTCTAAACTACGATCGGAGATATAACCTAGAAATAAAACGTATTTTTATAAAGCTAGATTATATATATAATCCAATTAAAAGGCGAATACGGGTCTATTATTAATAAGAATAAACGTTAATAAAGCCGCGAAAATTTAATATAACCGGATATTTATTATCTTAAAGGAGTAAGGTAAATCTCTTATATAAAATAGGTTCGTTATTATCTAATTTAATATAATTAAAAGCCGGAGATAAAATACGCGATAGCATAAATATTGAATTAACAGAAAATAAAGCGGATACGATAATTATAATAGCAAATCAATCGTATATTACTAAAAAAAAATTTAATATAAAACCTTAATATCTCTTTAATCGTAAAAAAGCCGATATAATTATATATATAAAAGATAAAATCTATTCGTTTCGCCGTATTATACTTATTCTTTAAAAAAACAAAACTTCCCCGACTATAAACGATTATATATTATAAAGCTTATCGCGAGATTATATATAATATTCGTAAATAAAAGAAATCTAACGTTTATTTTATTTTATATCACTTTAACACCATTTATTAAAATAACACCTCTAAATTTAAAAAAGCAAAAATAATTTATTAAATTATATTATATTTAGTTGAAACCGTAAATATACTAAAATAATATATATATTCTAAATCCTATATCTCTACAAATAGCTATATATTCAATAACCGATCATTAAAAATTAATAAAAGATCGAAAAGATAGATATACTATCTACGCAATCTATAGCCGATCGACTACGCCTATATTCCATAATTATAAAAAGAAATGAATTTCTAATTTATTTTGCTTATCTATATATCTAATTATATCGGCATATGATCAGCTATATATTGATCCCTATTAATATTTATATAAACGCAGCGCATAAAATATAACCTCGCTATCTAATATACATCAATCTAGGCCTAATAGGTATCCTCGGCATCTCGAAGCCAATAATCGAAACTTAAGAGGTAATTTGGCAAAACGCCGGCTCCTATATAATAAAGGTAACCTTTTCGATATAGTACATCGAAAACTAGTAAATTATTTTTCTAGATACCAAAAATCAATCACGACCGATATTTTAAGGTAAAACTTTAACCAACTTAGAATAGTATAAATTTACAGTTATTCATTTCACTAAATCATACCGTTATATCAAAGGTTTGGGTTTAATAGGATACACCTTGGTAGACTATTCAATGAATTCATTATAGGATATGTCGTCCTTCTTATGCAAGCATACCTGAAATTTGATGAGCTCAGGAGAGTTTGCCATTGTTGATAAGGATTTCAAAACTGTGAGTTAAAAGCTGCTGATCGAGTTATTGTGGGCGGAGCCGGCTTTAAGTAATGTCCATTTGCGTCGCACGCAGCAACGGGCAAGCGCCCCATACGACCATGCCCACCAGGTGTTTCATGCTGCGGCACAGCACCCAATAGCGTTAGAGAAATAGCTTGTGTAGGATTCGGTATGTGCTGCAGGAGTATCAATAATCAAACACGGAAGCCTGGCGGCAGGGCTGGGGCACAGCTCAGATATCACACCTTTGACAGAAGTAGCCAAAACAACGACATCGAATCAGAAAGAAGGCACGATTCCCAGTGCTCGATGCTGACAGTGAGGTAGTGCGACCACAGGCACGCTACCACAATCACAGGCGTTCCGGGGTTGCGTATTGGCGCGGGGTTTCTTTTCTATATAAGGTCAGAGCTAGAGTACTGGGTGGAATGATCAAGCACACGACTGAACTGTGACTCAAGACTGTGACCTCGGTGCTCGATTCCCGGTGAATCCAGTTCCTCAGCTCGATATTTATCAGGTAATCGATGTCGAGGGCAGCAAGCGGCGCCTCAAGGCCCAGCTAGTCGAGGCGAACCGGTCAGCGGAAATGCTTATCGTTTTACAGTCATGGCTCTGGCATGACACTGATATGAAAAAAATACAAATTTGGCGATGGGTTCACGCGCACCTGCACCTCCGAACCTGACAAGGGGCGGAGCTGCTGATGCTCCACCCAGTGTCGGTTTATTAGGTACCAGTATCTCGCCGCATCCTCCATGGGTAATGGAAAGTGCGGCGCATCACTGAAGCGAGCAGTCCCCACACTAAGATCCGACACCCTGGACCGCTCCAAATGTCGCCATGAGACATGACGTTTTCTGGCGCGACAGCACCATTCGCATCTGAGAACAAGTACAGGCGGTGCTCAAGTGGGCTCCAAGTCAAAAGACCCAACGCTCCGTCCATGGAGGCCATGAGCTGGAGCGCCGTGTACTGTTTCTCGCCGCAATCACGGCCTGTCTCGCGCTCCCCGGCGTCGAGTTTCGCCTTCACCATTATGTCCTCGCTCTGCTACTGCTACCCGGCACGAGTATCCAGACCCGGTCATCTTTTCTCTACCAGGGCATCCTCCTGGGCCTGTTTGTCAATGGCGTCGCGCGATGGGGCTTCGCATCCATCCTCGAGACCCCGGACGCCCTTCGTTCGGACGGCGCTTTCGAATCCATGATACCGTCGATCACGGCATCGATGGCCTGGGATGCGGTGATCTCGAACAGCAATATTTCCTTCACGTGGAATGTGACAGCGGCGGTGGATGGGATTAGTGTGCTGGTAAACGATGTGGAGCGACACCGGGCTTTCTTCGGCGAGGGGGGCGGCGGGTTTATTTGGTCCAGGGCAGTGGGGATGGATCTGCCTGAGTACTTCCGCTTTGCGTTTGTCAGGGACGGGCTGGCGTTGGATTACTCGGGTGTTGGGGTTTGGTTTGGGAATGGGACTTGGGATGCGAGCCTTATGATGAGTTAGAGGAGGATCGACACCTCAGTGCGAGAGAAGACGATGTTTCTGGAAGATGTTTGGGGGCCAGACAGGACCACGGATTTAAAAACCGGACACTTCAAGCCCAAAGACCACAACCCAAAGACCACGGTCCAAAGGCGACGACCCAAAGACGGCTACCCACAGGCGAAGACCCAAAGGCGATCACCCAGAGCCGATTACGGATGTCGGAATCCTAAAGACGATATCCCACGAGCCAAGGTAGACAGACTGGATAATCGCCTTGGGTAACGTCTTTGGGCTGTTTGTGTGGGTGTCCGGTTTTTAAATCCGTGGTCCTGTCAGAGTGGTCATTAATCAACGTTAATAGCGTAGTTGTCGTGTAGCAGAGTACCTGTAGGTATCGTTTTCACCCGGGGGGCTTGTTTCCTCAACGAGCCGTGCTGAGTGGCGCATGCTACGACATGGAAATAGGCCGCTCTTGTTCTCTCTTTGCCATCGAATCAAAGCGCCAGGCACTGCAGATCTGAAGCAATAACGTTCGCCCAGTGGATAAATCCCCGGTCATGTGGCCATGACTGCATGTCCGCGCATACTGTGAGGGTGTAAGACGGCCCGGTGTGAGAGCCTTACGAGCATCTCTTTCCTGTTACCATCGAATATTTTGTCTCACCATCGTTGGGGTAAGCTCGGCCGTGTAAGGCTGGCTTGCGCACCCTGGGCAGTCTTTTCTCATAACTGCGCAGGTGGCCCAGCAGGCCCGTCCGCCCGTCCAGTTGAACCAATTCTGAAGAACACTCACTTAGTAGGCATCAATATCCCGGGGAACGCTTTCATAATGGCCACAGGGGTGCTGTTGTCACTGCCAATACGAGAGACTGTGCAGGCGCTGAATGTTCAGCTGCTGCAGTCGGTGTTACACAACGCGGCAGTCAAAATAGCACACAGCCTCAGTTGTCGGCCATATATATTGCCACCCTCCTTGCTGAAATCATCACGCATTCAGATCCAGTCCCATTCAACCCAGCATCTTCTCACCAGTGCGTGTTGCAATGGATCACAGGCGCCTTTCGAACCCCAGCGGGGACCACTTAGACATCGCGCATGCATTGCCAGAAGCTCGCCGATCCAGCCTACTCGACGACGATGGCATAAGAAGCTTCCTATCTTCAAATCCGACCGAAGTTGAGTCTCGGGAGTCTCTGGACCTTGCCGATGAAGTCAACTCGTCGTTCCTCCCGGTTCCCGAAAGGGAGGAGCTGCAGCATGCGAAAATTGAGGACAACGACAACGGCGCGGTGCCAATTCCGGAGCCTTCACAGCGACATCTTCCCAAGGTTCCGCGGAAAATCTGGCTGTCTGAGGCATTGTCATTGCTCGCAGGTATCCTGTCCTTGGTTGGCATTCTTCTGATCTTACGCCGATATCAGAACGAGAAACAGCCCGAATGGCCATCCTATATCAACCTGAGCACCGTGGTGGCTTTATTAGCCACGATTCTGAGGTCTATGCTGATGCAAGCTGTCGAAGCCGGTGAGTGAGCCACATCGGACGAACGAGGAAGGCCGTGGAAATGCTGCACTCGAAGTTCTGTCATTCGTACACAAAGTCCTTGCTGATTCTGTTGCACAAAGTCATTGGCCATTTCACATGGTCGTGGTTCCGCAATCCACGCCCTCTAAACGATCTGAGTACCCTCGACAGCGCAACACGCGGCCCTTGGGGCTCCACGAAACTACTATTCTCAATTCCCCGTTTGTGAGTACGATAGGTCATGACATCCCCCAGGCACGAGCGAACATACAAAGCAGTACCTAAATGGTAAACAGCAACTGGATTACCCTCGGGGCTATCGTAACCATAGCATCTGTGGGACTCGGCGCATTCACGCAGCAGTCCATACGAACGTTTGCCTGTGAGACAATCGACCCGGCTCAGGTTGCCTCTATCCGGATTGCTCAGAACGCGAGCACTGGGTTTGATGTTCTCGTAAATCCAGGCAGTGCGGACCGGTTGAAGCTGTTTGACACTGCGATGAAGGGCGCAATGATGGCTGGACTAGCAGGCTCAGCTAGCACCCCGCCATTCACGTGCCCAACCGGAAACTGCAGCTTTCCGGCATTTGAAGGCATCACGCATTTCACTCTTGCCTTCGACGCTTTTTGCACCGACAGCTCGCTTTTGCTGGAACAGACAGGCTCGGTCTCTTGGTCAACAACCGCGTCACACATTGATGCGAATGCAACTGATTCTGCATGGGCCAACTACAGTCTCGTAGGAGACCTACATGAGACAACAATTGGTTACACCGTGCAGCCGTACTCGACTCACCGTCACTACGGGAGATGGCATCCGGTGATCTCGCTGACGCAATTCGAACCAGATGGTATGGTTTTGTCAGCCGAGCAGCAGGTCATCCAGAATAACTCTCCTGTGGCATTTAGTGTTCTGGTTCCACGAGATGGGCCATGTACGAGTACTTCCAACGGCCTGTATGCAGTCGACTACAGCGATGTACATCCGGTCCCGGCTACCAACACAAGTCTTTGCCATGGCTTTCCAGACAACAACGTGACATCTTTTCCCGGTACTTTCGATCTAGCTGCAGCTACTTGTTATTTCTATCCTTCCTTAAGGAGCTACTGGGGTACAATAACCAACGGGAAGCTTCAAGAAGAGCTCGTCGGGAAGCCATCGCCCTTGATTCGTGCGAACGCCAACGACCTCGGGATCGATGCGAACATTTCTTATTTCGCCTTTGCGGACCCCTGTGTAATCAACTCGACAATCTACACAAAGTCGAACTTCACCACTTGGTCCACTGGGCTGGTCACAATTCTTGACCCACAAACGAATCGCAATGTCACTGGTCCAAAGGAGTGTCTCTATAGCCTACCACTCGACTGGGGTGATGCTGTACGCGACACCATGGGGCCGTTGATTTCCTCGCCTATCGACGGCGACTGTTATGTCACCACAAACTACTCCGACATTGTGTGTACGGATAAGTGGTGGGCTTCTACACTCTACAACAAGCGCAACTCCTCAATTTCCACTATCCAAAGCTTTTTCCAGGGCATCGCAGAGAGCCTGACCGTCCAGCTTCGGACTATTGGCACCGACTGGAAGGGAAACGCCGGTGCGTCGGTCCAGGGCTCAGTATCTCACACAGAGGTGTGCACCGAGGTTATATGGTGGTGGCTTCTGTTCCCGGCGACGCTGACTGCGCTGACTGCGGTGTTGCTGGTGGCGGTTGCGTTGGCGGCCAACAGGCGAGGCATGCCGTGGAAGACGGCGATTCCGCCGCTGCTTCTCTACGGCCTGAGTAATGATCACCAACGGATTGGCATGGGTGCTGGTGAGATACTGTCTGAAGCGGAAATGGAGAAGGTGGCTAAGAATGTTAAGGTAGACTTTGGCATGACAAATGATGGATGGAGGTTTCGTGCGTTACCTGCGGAGAAGGAGTGAGAGTCTGCACAATTTTGAAACGCTTAGGTACTTAGTAGGCAGATGAGGTGGTCAGCAACAGCGTCCAGAAGTCCTTCGCTTGTATACGGTATCTAAGTACTATGTAAAGTTGATGCCTTCCCAGATTAGTAGGGCTGCAACTGCAGTAGTTGGTTTCATTCTTTGGTAACCAACAACCCGCACAACCAAAAACAGGGCTTCAAAGTTGCATTCCACACTTTTCATCAGCAATCCTTCTACCAGCACTGCTACCTGTATCGTGCCCCGACTCGTCGAACACAGTGATCCTCTCAACTCGAAAAACATGGAGAACCAGAAACCGATAGCCGAGTCAAAAACCTCGGTGGCCGATCTCAACGGGGGCGCAGGACCTTGGTCGCAGGAGGGGGCATTGTTGAGGCTGACGGCACAGGATCTTCAACAGCTCCTGAGCAGCGGTTCTCTGACCAAGTGAGAAATTGGTCGAATGTTCTCTCCAACAGATCGAATTTTTCGACCGAAACGGTGCTCAGCTACACGCCATGGTCCCCAGCATGACACGTTCCTCGCCGGATTCGACGCCGGGCTTCACTTTTGCATCGATGCTAAGATAGAGGGCAACAAAGTACAAGCGCTGACTTGAAGTGGCACCATATTTCGAGCCAACTGCCCGATGAGGCGTGCGCCCGCGTTTCTAGGCTTGTCCGTATTACCGAGCCCGCTCCTATTTAGCTGCGATGGGCCTTAATTTTAATATAAAGCATTATAAAGAATATTACGGATATTACGAAGAATGCGCTTAAAGCGCACCGCAATATTAATCAAAATAGTTCGGTATTAAATCTATTCGTCGTTTAATTCCTCGTTCAATAATATATATTCATTATCGCTGTCTCCACCCGCATCTTCTTCCTTAACCTCCTTACCTATTCCACTATTATCGCAAACCATTATAACGCCTTACTCAATACCCTACTTAATAACCAATTTGCTAACCTATTTAATAACCAGCTCCCTACCCTATTTAATAACCGGCTCCCTACTATACTTAATAACCGGTTCGCTAACCTATTTAATAACCGGCTCGCTAACCTATTTAATATCGCTTTTTATTACCCTTACCCCGTTTATATTTATATCTATCTTTTCCTATTTAATCTCTTAATAATTAAAGACCTTAAAAGATATAAAATCGATAACGATTATACTAAAGCGTAAATATTAAATTATAGAAATAGTCGATATATATATACCTTCTTCGTCATTATTTATATTCAAAATAATTAGATTATTAAGTATACCAAATATAAGTAATGCGGGGTTATTTATAATTTTACTTTTATAAAAAATATAAGGAAACAATATAACATAAAGTATTTAAGTAATTATATAAATAATAAATATTAATGGTAACGATAAAGTAGGATATATAGGTAAATATAAAAGCGCGGAAGGATAAAGAAGAATAGAAATTAAAATAATAGGGCGGCTATAATAATAATATTTTGGTAAATCCTTATTAATAAGGTTCTTTTATAAAACTTTTTTTAATTATAATATCGTTATAATGAGGGTTTGATATATAATTAGTAATGTTTTTTAATATTATTGATAAAAATTTCGATTAATTATATAATTTATTTTCTATTTTCCCTTCCTTTATATTACCCCTTCCTTTAA
This sequence comes from Ophiognomonia clavigignenti-juglandacearum, assembly GCA_003671545.1. NCBI lineage: Eukaryota > Fungi > Ascomycota > Sordariomycetes > Diaporthales > Gnomoniaceae > Ophiognomonia > Ophiognomonia clavigignenti-juglandacearum. Next base: position 903 of record PYFS01003595.1, on the reverse strand, counting down.
ATTAAACCATCTTTCTTTCTTATAACCAATTCGGCAATACTAACCTCTTTTTTCTCCCCTTATAACTCTTTTCCCTTTTTCTTTATTCGATTATTAATATTTATTATTATTATTATTATTTATAATTATCGCTCTTTATAATTATACCAATCCATTATCCTTATTCATTATTATTTGTTACCTAAATATATCTTTTCTCTTATACCGTTCTCTCTTATATAAGCTTATTCTTTTTCTTTATTATCTCCGCTATTTTCGCTTCTAACTTTATTAATATCTATTTTATTTATTAGCCGCTATTACCTTATTTCCGATATAACCTAATTCTAAACCACCGACTAATATATAAGCTCCTTTAAATCGCATAAAGCATTTCCTCCTTCGCCGTTATCGCGGCATATAAGCGTTAAAAAGCCGTCTTTGCTTAAGCCCTTCTATTATATAATAAGCATATTCGTCGGCTATTTTAGCTATGCGTTATATATTAAATACATATTATTTAAAGCTACTCCGACGAATACGCCCGCTAACTTCCCTTTAATATATATTTACTCTATGTTGCCTTTATTTTCTTCGCTAATTCCCTAAATAAAGGTTATCGTTTTAAATAATAACGCGGATAACGCCTGAAATCTTCCCAAGCTTATTAATAACCTCTTATCTATAAAGGGAAAAATAATCGTATATAGGGTATAGCCGTAGGTCTGAGGGTGCTAGGCCAAAAAGGGACTAGTGTGATGAATAATCAAAGAGTAAAATAGTCGGTAGATATGTTGGATATAGTCGTTATATTAGCGTTGTTGATCTTGCTAACTAGAATAGCTAAAAGGAGGAGAGAACCGTGATATATATAGTTTTTAATTTCGGCTTCTTGGCTTATATCTCTAGCCCGATAAGCCCGAT
>PYFS01003593.1:0-15016 GCA_003671545.1 Ophiognomonia clavigignenti-juglandacearum | reverse complement strand
AAAAAAAAAAAAAAAAAAAAAAAAAAAAAAAAAAAAAAAAAAAAAAAAAAAAAAAAAAAAAAAAAAAAAAAAAAAAGGAAAAAAAAAAAAAAAAAAAAAAAAAAAAAAAAAAAAAAAAAAAGGTAGGTCTCGTCGCGGCTTTTGTTGCACAACGCCTTGGCCGCGACCACACACTTCGCGGAAATCTTGCCGCAGCGCGACTCGCCGCAAGGAGAAGGAGCGATCACGCCGCACGAGAGCATCTCTCTCTCATCTCGCCGGGATAGACACCATTACAGTGTAAAGGCCGCGCTCAGGATCGAAGCGCACAAACTCGACCAGCACGGCAGGAGGATGATAGCCCAGAGAGTCCGCGCATGCGCCGCGCGGCAGCGGTGTGACTGCCTCCTGGCTGTTCGTCTAGCCGCTGAGTGGTGCCAGAATTTCGAATGCGAAACGTATCAGCTCGGGCAAAAACTGAAAAGCTTCACAGCGCTGGCGCTGTGCCTGGTTGTCGTCTTGCCCGGTGCCGTCGACTTTACGCGGTCACAGAGATTGCCAGTCGTGTCCCTGATATGAGACCAGTGGTCGAATGCGCCCGCTGTGGCCACGGCCGTTCATGCCGGACGGGGTGGGGCCGGAGGCCACCGAAGAAAAGAAAAACATAAAAAAAGGAAAGAAAAAAGAGGTTTTCATCGTCTCAGACGATATTGCCAACGGTGTGGTTGACCTTGGCACCAGCACGTTCATAATCAGCGGCAGCCAGTAGCCGTTGATCAGGAACAGGAACACGAGGAAGCCGTGCGCTTCAGGATCGGGGATGATGTAGATGTTGAGGCGGTTGCAGAGGTCGATGCCACCTGGATGAACAGGGCGAGGAGGTTGGGGGGGGAAAAAAAAAGGGAAAAAAAAAAGGCGCTCAGCACGGAAATTGTCAGGAGACATTGGCAGCATGTTGAGGTCTTCTACACTGTTTGTCGGCAACTACATATACATCATGACCTTGATCCTTAGGCTTGCTCGTGTATCATGGACATACCTAAGCAGCTTTGGTCCTCTGGGATCTCTTCGTGACTTGAGGAATGCAGGCGATAGTTGGTGGACTGCAAAGCCTTGCCAATGTTTATGACATCCTGGGCATCATTCTTGTGCTTCTCTTGAGCATTCTTTGCGAAAAGAGAAAAAGAACAGAATATGGGTAGAGCAGGACTCATGTCTGCCTAACAGCATATTAGCTTTGGACAGGCAATGATAAAGTATGAACATGGGGTTTCCGGGCACTGACAATCTTCTCCTTGTAGTCGGTGGCGGCACGAGGACAGATCACTTTGCCGGTTTCTCCAGGAGGAGGAGGCTCGAGCTACCTGCACCAGCAGCATGGGTTCTGTTTGGCCGAGCGCTTTCAACTTTCTTTTTCTGGTCGGCGGCAGCTCGACCACGGATCACCATGCTGGCTCCTCAGGAGAAGGAGGAGGACCAGGCTTAAGCCACTAGCGCCAGCAGCACCAGTGGGTTGACTGTGGTGTCTCGTTCCAATTGCGGTGCAGGCTGCTTGTAACAGCCAACTTGGAGGCGCTGGTGGACTGCAGGAGCCGGTCTGTCTCTTGCGCCTTCTTCAAGCAAGCTGTTGGCGGGACAAAGGCGTGCTTTATCAGCCATTGCTCAAAGAGGTCGCATGTCAGGTCGCATAAAAATTGAGGGAAATTTTACCAGGATAGCACTGAAGGCTTGGTTGTTTGGTCGCGTCGCAGGAGGAGCTGCTGGCCTGGGGCGAGGGCTGCCGTTGTTTTCGATTGTGACCCTGTGCTGGGAGAGACTGATTGATGTGAACAGCCTTGAGAGGTCAGAGCTGTGTATAGGTGGCTTTTTGCCAACAAGAGAAAGGAGAAAAAAAAAGAGGATTATGGCGAGATGGAAGGTGTGGGATGGAAGGTATAGGAAGGAAAAAGATCCTCCTGGGGTTGGCAAGAGGTTGAGTTTGTGCGACGGCTTATGTAAGGCAACAAAGCCTTGCACCCCCTGCTACCAGGAGGCCGACCCCTGTCCAAGTCTCCTGGGTGGTCCAGTCCACCACCTTCACAGGGCTGATATTGGGCTGATAAGATTGGAATTGTCTACTGGCTGTGGGGGTATGGGATCCCAGAAACCATCGGCCATCAAGTGCTCCTACACTGGAGACAGAGCCTCCAACTGAGTGTAACATATCCGTTGTTTACGTGATCGTTGTCCGGCCCGTACTCTGTGCCGCCGGTAGAACTAACAATGAATGCGAACTAAATTTGTGACCTACTACCAGCGGACAATGATCGCGCAAGCAACGCCCACGGCTACTTAGCCTTGTATTTGAACCTGCATACTAGTACCTTGCCGTGGCAGGGTGGTCTTGGATGACCCTTGTGTCAAGGGCATACGGCAAGAGTAGAATGCATGCAAGGATTCGACGTAAGCTTTGTGCACACCAGATAAGCTTTTTGGACAACCAAATAGCCCCGGTACCTAAGTACTAGGCCCGGGCCGCAAAGCGGTCCACCGGTCAAGGTCCGCACCAAGCGCCCGTTTCATTTCAAGGCCCCGCCGCCGTCTGCCCAGGTGGTTCGAGACAAACCACGACTGGTGTCCACGGGTGACGACTGTCATCACGACCAGCTGCATGGCGGATGAAAGCGAGAACGAGAACGATGACGATGCCGATCACGACTTGCTGGCACTGCGCCCCGTAAGCACTGCTGCCGCCAACGTCAGCTCAGCTTGTACGTCACTTAGCTCACGCCATTGGACGGACTGCACTGCACAGCTCAGCTAGTTGTTGGAATTCGATTGCGCTATCAAGCGCCGCGGACCTGGGAACACGTCCGGTCAGGGAGCACGATGCCGAGTCCCGACAGTGGGCGCACATACTGGATCTTACTAGCAAGAATCACGAAGGGACGGGGGTCAATATCCAGGTACCCGTTTGGTGGTCTCACCGTCATCTGTAGAACTACACCTGGACAGGTACTCCCAGCCTAGGCGGCACGCGAGTGTCCTGAGGTCCTTACAAATGGCAAACTTTAGAACGTGATTGCTTTCTGTCATTTTTCCAATCTCTTTCCATTCACGTCTCTCACTACGTTTCTTCCTCACTCCCAATCACAGCCTTATTGCATCCCCACCAACATCGTATTTTTTTCCGAACACGACATCCACACCCGACTTTCCCACCTACTTAGGTAGTAGTTATCGATCCATGAACCGCGGACGGGGACAACAAAACGGCGAAGACCGCCGCCAGCAACCGGTCGGCGGTCCCATCGGCATGGTGGTACGCGGGCTCGCAGCTGGGATCGGTCTTGCATCAGAGAGCTACCAGCGTCACAAAGAGAAGAAAGCCCCCATCCCTCAGGCCGGACGGGACACCGACTATGTTCAGCCCCCACCACAGCAGGACCACGGGTTGCAGCATGACGCCCATCTATCACAACAAATGGACGAGGCCGAGTGGGAGCTCGATGAGGCACAAGACGACATGACGGACGCTCCACGCAGCCCCTCGGCCGCCACCACTACCGAGCAAGACCCCGCCAGCCTCGCCGCCGCCTTCCTCGCCGCCAACCCCTACCCTCCACCCTACTCCACAGCCCAGCACTCCCTCCCCCTCCCCGTCGTCATCACCCAGCGCCGTCCCGGCAACCGCACCAAGGGCTTCGTGCGCGCCTACGCGCCCACCCTCGCAGCCGCGGGCATCGACCAGCCGACTTTCCTCGATTTCCTCACCAAGCTCAACAAGGCCGTCGAGCCCAGCCCTTGGATCCAGGCTATCAACCTGGCCGCGCTCGCCGGCCATAACGTCCCCGAGCCCTTCACCATCATGATTTCCATCGCCGTCAAGATGGCTGCCGACGCCGCGAGCGAGCTGCACAGCCGTGCCAAGACGAACTGCTTCCTGGACAGGGTGAATGCGGACTTCTTCGCGCCGCGCGGGCTGGTTGCGCTGGTGCTGACGTGGAAGCCGAGCGCGCGCGGGGAGGTGCTTACCACGGCAGAATTTGATGCCGTGCAGACTGCGGTGACCAAGGCCGACAAGAAGGCGGCGCGCAGCATATTTGAGAGCTCGAGTGGGGCGAGCTCGTTCGAGTGGCCTGTGACGGCGCCGCTGGTGTTTCCGGCGTTGGATGAGCTTGCGGACGATGAGGGCGCCGAGGACAAGAAGAAGTCGGCGTTGAAGCGCAGTGGGAAGTTCGTCGGAGAGTACATGGACAAGCGGGCGCGGGCCAAGTGGGCGGGAGAGAATCCCGAGAGCAGCATGGCGAATGCCATGGGCAAGGAGACGTTTACTTCCAAGTACGCCGATCCGAATCACCCTGCTAGCAGTGGCGATCCGATTGCGTTACTGACGGGCGGGTGTGTAGCTCCTTTCCCATTCCCGTTCACTATACATTGGGTGCTAACGATATGGGTAGATTCGTCCAAAGTGGCTTTGGCAGAGGCGTCGGCGGGGGCCTAAGAGGGGCAGGAGGCATGCGGGGCGGTCTCGTGGGCCGCGAAAGCCCCATGGGCTTTGGAAGAGGTAGAGTAGATGGAAGGCAACGGGGCGCGGAGTCGTCCCGTTGGGGAGATCGCCAGAATCTTGTGGGTTCTGGGCTAGGCAGAGGTAGGCTGGACAGCCTTCAAAGAGGAGGAGGATCGTCCCGGGGCGGTGGCGGCGGCGAGCTCGCTGGTGGGGGGCTGGTTGGGCTCGTTGGGGGTGGCATGAGCCCGCTGAACCTGATTGGCGGCGTTAAGAAGCTGTTGCAGGATGTAAGAGAAGTTGAACCTCCACGGATTATGCGTACGATGCTAACCTACCCTCATCACAGGACATACTCTACCTCATGATCATACAGCAACCAACGGAAGACCAGATGGCGCAAGCAGCAGAACGTATGAGATCTTGGGAGCGAGACGGTCGATGAGGAGTCACCGCATATCAAGGAAAGGCACACGCATGTCTCGAGTGAATCGCAAGCAGGAGGTAGCATCCTAGATGAATTGATTTAGCGTTGAAGTTGGGTGAGGAATCTGTGGGGACGAAAGGCAGGAGAAGGGTTTCCTCCCACGCATGACCCGGCTTGGCTTTGGCCTACAGCTGCGACCGTGTAAGTGCCGGATTCGGACTAGCGCCGCACATAATGCACCGAAAGGTTGAATTATAAGAATCCCTCGATCCTCCATTCCACCACTAATTTAGCAACGACTACTCCGTAGACATGCGAACTTCAATAAATTGCAATATTTGTTGAGTTGTAAGACATGAACTCTGAGCGGGGCGAATACACTTAGTGCACATCGTACAGCACAAGCAATCATTCAGCCACCGCCATTGTTTTCTGGTCAGTCCCGGAAACCTCAGACAGATGAATCAGCCCCTTCCATGCTCGCCACACACCCAACTCACCCATTATCGCGAGCGCACTCAGCCTCTCCGCCACAGCGCGACCTGAACCCCATCCGCACGACTGAGCGTCAAATCCAGATTCTCCCGAAACGCGCCCCGTACGGGCTGGCGGCTGGCTTTCCCGACAAGAATCTCTATGAGATTCTCGACACGATGCGGGAGGTAAGTGGAGGTTTCAATAATGATGGTGTTGACTTCCGTATTGCCAATATTGGATACTAAGACCCGCCACAGAAAGCAGCAGCGTTCAACGCGACCATGGCGCTCGCTATAGCGGGAATGCCAGGTACAGGGACGTACGACTCCGGTTGGGTGACGAACCACTTGGGGAAAGAGGTCACGCAAGTTGGCGATTAGAGGGGGATCCTGGTGGACATGGGAGGGGGCAAAGGCCAAAATCTCAAGGCCGTCCTCGCGCAGAATGCGCGCATCCCACTCAGTCGCTGTGTTCTTCAAGACGAGTCCAAGGAGGCTGTCAACGAAGACAGATCCGGTGTGATGGGTGAGGTAGGCAGGCAGGTCGCCATCTTCTTTGGTAAGCAGCCGGTCCAGGGTGCGTACTTACTCAGCTTCATCCCACACCATTAAAATACATGCGGGGGCTTGGAAGTAGGATGGACGAACTTCTCAACTGACGGCAAAGATACCAAGGAGCGCCCCTCTACCAGGTCCGTTGCGTGCTCAACGACTGGCCGGACGAGGCCTGCGCCAACATCCTCGGTCGTCTGCGCGAGGCCTGTGCGCCGGATTCGCGCGTCCTGGTGGCGGAAAACCTGCTGCCGAGCCAGCCGTCGGATCCGATCGACCTGTGCGCCATCAACCTCTTCATGATGAACTTTGGCGGCAAAAGGCGCACACAAGAGCACTATACCTAGCTTGCGGCGCAGGAGGAATTCCGTGTTTCTTGTGTCTCGAAGGATAGGTCGTCCAACTTTGCTGTTGTTGAGATGGTGCATATAGAAGGTGTGCCGCTCTGGGGGCCGTGCTGTGGGAATCAATTTCCGTACGCGGGAAACAAAAGGGTGGGCAAGATCTCCCAAACCCAAAAGTTCTATACCGTGATGCGAAGCATTATCCAAGTATATACCACAATACACTGCTCTACTGAACCCCGTGCATTCGCTTCGAGACGAAGATTGGCCGAGGCAGTTTTTAACAGCGGAGGTTGCTTCTCACTTCCAGCATGTATTACAATTCTTCGATGCAACACGGTAACGCAAGGCATTACTGCAGAATTCTGCACATGCTTTCGTATCGGAGATATTGGTCTGACTTCTAAAGTTGCTTCACTTCATGATGTCGAATAGCATTAGAGTCGCAGCGCTTCGAAAGAACCTGCTTGGGTATTACCTGCCTGCACGCTCCAGGGCTCCCACTCCTATCACAATGCGCCGATTAGCTGGTTGTACGCCAGTGTGATACAAGCACTTGTGACTTGTTTTCTGGTGTGGAATCCTTGCATATAATACATCAAAGATGACCAATTTTAGGTGATACTGGCCGACTACTTATTCCGAACCTCCAAGCCTCATATACAGCTCGGAAATTTCATCGCAACGTCACTGCCCCAGGAGTGGTGGACCCAGAGATGATAGCTGAGTGGTTCTACCTTGAGTATAATTAGACTCCAAAAGTGGTAATCTATTTACCAAGGTGGAAACGCTGCAGTATCTATTTTTATCAATGCAAGATGCTGCCAGTCACTTGAGCAGCATGGCTGCTGAAAGTACATGCGACACTTAACGAGGACAGAGGGCTTAGGTGCCTGCTTATCTATCCACCCTTGACGAAACCTTGGAGCTTAAGAATGTAAGACCGAAAAGGTGTGACACGAGGTAGCAGACGCCTTTGTCTCGCGCCTGCTGGTACGCTTACGAAGTACCTAGGTACTGTCATGGCGTTGGTGTGCTTGCAGCTTACCCCCGTGCTCGACCTCGCGCTCGCTCCTCGCACTGGCTCCTCGCACTGGCTCCTCGTTCTCGTTCTCGTTTTGGTTCTCGAGCTCAGTCGTGCTCGTGCTCGTTCGGGTGCTACTGCATCAGGTGTGATATTTGCGACCTGTAGACCTGCATGGGTGAGTATGTCCGTATATGGGTCAGTGAACGGGCATTGAGTTGCGGCTGTGAATAGGACATGGAACAACGGCTCACTGCCTGTATTGCTCGGCGGCTGGAGTTGTTGAGCAACAGATCAATGTAAGTGTGACTCTGGTTAGCGGCATTCTGCTTACTTTTGGATATACTCTGAAGTTTGGTTGCAGCATTGGTTGAGCGGCAATTTGTTCTGCCGTTGCAATCAGCAGCACTGCAAGTGAATAGAATACCGTATTCCGCATAAGTAGGCCTTCTCGCTCAGTCGTTACCAAGTACTTGTCCAACTTTCAATTTCTTCAACTTCACCTCACTTAATATTTCTGTGGCCAAACGACTCCAGTCTCCGGTCCTCATTCAGCATCCCGAAGTCCTTGGTCCATCCTTCCGCTCCAGCCTTCCACACCCGACTTCACGACATCAACAGTCAATAGGTCTACTCCACCATCAGCATGAACGCTCACACGGCAGCGGGCATTGCCCTAGTTGTCTTTTACGTCCCCGTCACATTCTTGGCCCTGACACTTGGCATCCGCTGCTGGCGGTATGGCTCCAAGATGGCTTGCTACATGGTCATGACCTTCACAATGAGTCCGCCAAGCCCTGTCTCTCTCTCCCACTCCCACATTTTTCCCGGGTGATATGGGTGGAATAGGCGCTGACCTCGTCCGTCCCAAGTCCGACTCGCCAGCGGCGCTCTGATGATAGCCGTCGAGCGGGACCTCAGCGCGTCCAACACCACTCTGATCAAGGTGACCTACATCCTCGTCAGCCTCGGCGTAGTCCCCTTGCTCGCCAGCTACGACGGGTTCTTGGGCCGCATGTAATTTAAAGGCTTTCTCGCTCTATTTGACTTTCACAGTGACGCTAGGCTGACGAGGTTTGAATTATTCAGATCCCGAGAGAACTTCCCCAACAACGCAGTGCTGCAGAATATCCACCGCCTTTGTGCCTTGGCCATCTTGCTCGCCACGGGCCTTCTCATCGGCGCAGGTACCATGACGGGCATGACCAAGCAAGCGACCCTGCAGTCCATACTCTACAAGGTCGGCTACTTCGACTTCTTGGCTGTCTTTGTGATTACCGTGCTGCTGAGCATCAGGATCTATGTCTTTCAGCGCAAGAGAGTCATGGCCCCGCATCTCACAGTCAGTCCTTTAATTATACTGGGAACCCAGTGCCCTACTCCATCACCCAGAGATATCTTCAATGCTGACTTTTCCCCATGGAAACACCCAGATCGTGAAGTGGCTCATCCTCTCTGCGCCTTTCCTCGCCTTGCGCACGGCCTACGGCATCATCGGCATCTTCGAGGCCACTGGCGATAATATGTTCACGTCGCAGTGGAGCTCGCTCTTTGGCAATGCCACCATCCTCGCGCTGATGGCGCTGCTGCCCGAGTACATTGTCATCTGCATGCACATCAACATCTTGCGCATTCGCATCCGCACGTGCAAAAAGAACGCGAAACGCCTTATTGACGGGGAGGAAGGCGGCGGCCACGAGCTGGACGACCGGCGCAGGCACCACAAGTCGCACTCGAGCAGACATCACGGGCACCAGCGCCGATAGGAGCCGAGAGCCCCGGCGTCGTGGTCGGTGCTTGCCACCGCTGGCGGCTCTTGACCGCAGACACACGCTCGTGCGAAGGTGTCAAGATAGGCTGCAGCCTGCCCGCACTGTGAACCCTGGAAGACACCAAGTTTGAATCCATACCCTTGTATTTTTAGGCGGTTTTCTTATAGATCTTTGAGCCGAAATAGATACACTTTCTGTCACGATCAGGAATTGCGAGTCCTCCTTTCCAAGAGATCACGGAATCTAGGTATTTCGGAGTGAAGCATAGCTTTAGGACGTCCGGTCCACAATGATCATTTTGTTCTTGTTGCTATTTTGAATTATGTGAAGTCTAACAGGGATCTTGACATGATACATCTGGTTGTACGCATCTAATCAACCGCTCTTCCGGAAGGACGTGTTCCTAATTCTACGTAGATAGTATGAAGATTACTAAGGCATGGGTCGGCTTCGTCCCAGGGCGCGAGGACGCGGGCGTAGGCTTTGGCAAAGCCTTCCGCTGTGCCGATCACGCCTGGCCGGTGTCGAGGGAGGAAATTCACGCCACTGCGGGCGAGTACATGCTTCATGGAGGGGCCGGGCAGGCGGTGGAAGTCGACGACGACAACTCATCTATCTACGAGGTCGACCCTCACAGTTCATCTTATCCCCCTTGCCGAGCCGTGCTACTCTCTTGAAGGTTTGGTTGATCATAGACGTGGTCAAAAGTTATGGGGTATGTCCCTTCACCGTTATGTACATTATATCTTCTGCCACGTATACTGCCCTACCAGCTTCGCGCGCGAAAGCCCGAATAGAAAACTTGATGTACCCTGTAGTTTGGTGCGATTAGGAGTCGTTGACCACTGTGATATCCATATTGTGGCGGGCATCGCGCTCGACGACAAAACTTACCATGGTAGCACCGCCCAAGATGATGAGACCTGCGAAGCTGTGTGTTGAGTCTCGTATTGCCCCACCGATTGGAACGCCGATCAAAGCCCTTGACCATCCGGTAGCAACGCATGGCGACACCAAGCTGGTGCATCCACCAGAAACCAGGCCATAGATGGCCGCAAAGAAGATGATCCCGCCGTGATTCGTAGAAAAGTTGAGGGACAGCCATATTGCCAGCATAGCCAAGCTTGAAAGCGCGCTGACAAGTATGATCAAAAGGTTGAACTGGCCAAAATGATCAGACAATGCAGCTGGTACTGCACGGCCGAATACTGTGATTGGATTCAATATAGAGTCGACAATGTAACTCTCAGAATTTACTCACCCTGTCCTGCATTCATGATGACCAGTGTGTACTGGGCCATTTCCATGCTCATGCCTGCCTCGACTGCAAATTCCGGAAGATAGTTCACAGGCGTCAGACTTGCATGTGCAAAGGATGCAGAAAAATGCGCCAGCTGCAAAAATCCCCCATGCAGCTCCATTCGTGTTCAATGCCTTGGGCAATCTGCGCCTTGACTCGATTGTCGAGCTTGTCTTTCCAATACTTGCCATTGGATTTTTGATTGCAACAGTCGTCTTTGAACGGATTTTGGGTCAGGGTCAGGCTAGGCTGCGAAGCATGTTTCAAAACCGGACTGTTCCTCATTTCGAGGTCCACTTCGACTTGTTTGGCGATTCTTTACTGCTTCTTTTTGCCTGTAAATGGGCTGTCGACGCGAATGACGCCCACTACCATGCCGATACCAACGGTCAGGGTTCACCACCTAACAGCTGTAGCAAAGCCGTACTTGATGAGTTTGAGAGCCATGATGGGATAGATGATTCCCCCGAAACTGCTCCCAGTACTGGCGAGCCCTACCGCTAGTCCTCTCTTGGTTGTAAACCATTGGGTCACGCCTGCAGCCCGGGCGACAGCCTAGATGCAACATGAATGCCACCCTATCATATAATGGAATGAACACTGACAAGTCATAGCCGGCAGCGTGGTTCCTCCACATGCAAGCCCGAAGGCAAAGCCTTGCGCAAGCAACACCTGGTAGTATTTGGTACACATGCTGAGAAGACCCAGGCATACCACGCCCAGAGCTTCGAAGGGCACGACGACGGGACTTGTGCCGTAATTGTCAACCAACGCGCCTGTTGGTAAGCCCACGCCAAACTCAGGAAAACAGCAACGGTTGTGATCCATCCAAGGGCTTGAGAGGACTGTTCAGGTAGTAGAACAGTAGAATAGTATAGTTGAAACACCCCACAGCTGTTGGAAATATTTTAGTCGGACCTTTTTTGTGGGAGATATTCCAGGTGGAATTATACTTACGAGCCCACAAAGCCGTAAGATGATGTCTGCAGGAGGAATGAGCCGAAAACAGATGTCCACGCTCTCCATCCACCATCTGGCCCAATCAAGCCAGGATCGGCAGGAGCGCCACCCATGATCCTAAAGTCACGACTTCAGGCCGATATTGACAGCTTTCGGGAATTGACAACCAGGAATTCTGACAAGATCGCAACTGCGTTCGCCACGAGTTTTCATCAAGTTTGTAGGTAATTCTCACGATGTAGTGAGCACTGAGCACGAGGTTGTAAGTGAACTTCGGTGGTGAGGTCCCTGATTCTTGGAGACGCGTAAAATAACCAATCAGCAGGAGGCCGTCGACCTCACTGACCACCTTCGTCGGCACCATGTCTTCGACCTCGGCCGTGGCGAGGTGGTCCGCGTGGCCCTGCTGTCCGAGAACGACCAGTCGCACTACCTCGTCATCGGCATTCACCAGATTGCCATCGACGGGCTCAGCTTCTTTCTATTTCTGCGCGAGCTTATTGAGGTCTACAACGGGCACCAACCCGAGCCCGTACAGACGTCCTGGAACACAATCATCGCCGAGCAACGGCTGGCTATCGTCAACGGGTCCATGGCCAGCGAAGTCGCATTCTGGCGGAAGAAGCTCGGCGGCGCGCGTGGCTTGCCCGAGCCTCTCCCCATGTTACCCTTCGCCAGAGTGAAAGCGCGTGTGCCCATCACAAGATTCACACTCAACGAGGTTCCCATGGTTGCGCAGCGGCCCGAGGTCGTGCGCGCCATCCGTGCCGCTGTCCAATCATTCCGCGCCATTGTTCCAGATCATGTTCGACTACCTGCCGCAGAAGTTCGAGCCGCCCAAGGGCCTGGGCACGACGGCGGACGAGGTCAAGTCGTACCTGAACTAGTCGTACCTGAACTACTCGCTGACGGATATGGTGCTGGACGTAAACGATATCAGTGACAGTGAGATATTGATCGGATGGAGCGCGCAGAGCGACTTGTATTCGCATGCTGCTGTGCAAATGTTGATGGACGCGTATGTCAAGGTAGTTGAGCGATTCGCTAGCTCAGCAGCAGACTGTGCGGCCCCCATCGAGAGTGTCCAGGGTGGCTGAACTTATATGGTACCAGCCAGGTCAAGGACGCTGTCGAGACATCACTGGGCAGTGTTGAGCCCGGGTATTTGTCACAGACGGTCTCGCATATCATCCAGGGGATAAGGGTTGCCAGACCTAACCCCATCGCCTTGAAGGATGGGTCCGGTACCACGCTCACGCACGCCCAGATGTCGTACCGCGTGCGACAGATCGAGCTGGCTCTGCTCCAGGCCTGCGACAAGCATGACCGCGTGGCGTGGTACCAAGAACCGACCGTGGACTGGATTTGTTCCCTACTGGCCGTGTGGAGGGTGGGTGCCGCCCATGTGTCCCTCGATTCCAGGCTTCCGGAGTCGCGGATTGCAACTCTACTGGAGCTGAGCAAACCGTCAGCCATTCTTTGCGGCCCCGGGACACTTAGGGTCACTGAGAACGTGGCTCGAGATTGCATAGCATTGGACGTAACGGGTCTCCCCCGGGCGGCTGACTCCCAGACTTCTGGTTTCCCGACCAAAGCCACGCCCGACCGCCCCGCCCTCATCATCTTCACCTCCGGCTCGACCGGCACGCCCAAATGTGTCGAGATCCGCCATGAAAGCCTTGTCGCGCTGCAACAGAGCGCGGTCAGCTTCGATCTGTGCTTCGGCCAGGTGCTGATGGGGCTGTGTTCCGGCGGCAGCGTGGTTGTGGCGTCTGCCAACCGGCGCAGCGACCCGCAGGAGATCTGCAAGCTGGTCCGTGACGAGGCAGTCTCGTTCGTCATCGCTACGCCGTCCGAGCTGGCGCACTGGTTCTGCTATGGGAGCGCCGAGCTGCATGGGGCCACAAGTCTTCGCTACGCGTTCGCAGGCGGCCGTTTCGGCGCCGATGGGCAGCTCTACTACCAAGGCCGCATCGAAGGCGACTCCCAAGTCAAGCTGAACGGCATTCGCACTGAGATAGGCGAAGTCGAAGCAGCGATCGTGCAGGCCGCACGGGGCGCGCTCGGCAACGTCGTCGTCTCGGCCGGACGTAGTCTAGATTTCCTGGTCGGCCACGTCGAGTTCCTCCCCCTCGGCCTCTTCTGAGCAGGACTCGCCGCAAGCGCAGCACCACTTCCTCGAGACCCTCCTCGCGCGCCTTCCGCTGCCCTCGCGCACGCCCTAGAGGGCGATGTGGAGAATCATGCCACCGAAACGGAAGAAGCGCTGCGGCAGATCTGGACCGAGGTCCTCCCAAGCGACCTGACGGAGGCCATCCGCCCGGATACGGATTTCTTCAGCCTGGGCGGCGGGTCTTATCTGCTTGTGCGCGTGCAGCGCCTGATCCGCGAGCAACTCCACGTCTCGATTCCGGTGCGCGAGCTGTTCGGCACCAGCACCCTGCGTGCCATGGCTACCAGCATGGACGCGGCCACTGCAGTGTCCACCACCGACTGGGACATTGAAACGGCGCTGGACGGCATCCTCGCGGCGGGTCCGCGAGACCACCATCACCCCAGGGAAGACGGATGGCTTAACAGTCGTGCCCACCGGCACAACTGGCTACCTCGGCAGGAACATTTTGAAGTGCTCGTGCAAAACCCAGCCGTGGCCACTATTCACTGCATTGCGGTCCGGGACGCATCCCGCATGCCGCACCTTGCGCCCAGCACTGCGCCCACAGCACAAATCATCGTACACGCAGGGGACCTAGGCGCCATACGCCTAGGCCTCAGCCCAGCCGTCTTCGACCACCTAGCAAGTGAAGCCGACGTCCTCGTCCACAGCGACGCCGACCGCTCCTTCTGGGACTCGTACCAGACACTGCGCGGTGCCAACGTCACCTCTAACAAGACCATGATCCAGCTGGCCGTGCGCCGCCGCCTGCCGTTGCACTTCCTCTCTAGCGGCGGACTCGTTGCCAAACCGCCGTCCTCATCATCATCGTCATCGACGGGACCTCCGAGGGCCGCGTCTGTCACCGCCCTGACGACGCCGCCCACCGACGGTTCGAATGGCTATCTTGCCTCCAAGTGGGCCGCGGAGGCGGCTCTCGAACGTTCCGGCCGGGAGCTGGGCGTGCCTGTCCGCATTCACCGCGTCATTGGCTCGGCCGAGAGTGGTGGCAAGAGTGTGCCGGCGGTGCTGGTGGCCCAGCTTCACGCCGAGTTTCGCGCAGTGGCTGCCGCGCTGCAGGCTGTGCCACAGTGCGGCGGCTGGCGCGGGTCGCTTGATGTGCTGCGCACCTCGACGTTGAGCGCGACACTCGTGAGGCGGTTTGTTGAGGGGGAGAAGGAGAAGGAGGCGCGTGACGGCGACAGCGGCGGCAGCAGGTACTTCCATTACACGTCTGAGATCCACCTTGATATGGACGCGGTACCGGAGGTTTTCGAGGACATGGAGGGCATGTTTGGGTGGGCAGGGCAAAGGCAATGGGGATTGATTGGCATTTCTCGGGGCAGGATTTTCAGGACACTTTTGCTGAGGGTATGGCGTTGAGGAGGTAGAGCTGGCGACAGGAGTTCTAGGGTGAATACCAGTCTTTTTTTTTTTTTTTTTTTTTTTTTTTTTTTTTTTTTTTTTTCTTTTTTTTTTGGGGGGGGTTTTTTTTTTTTTTTTTTTTAAACACAAAAAAAACCTTGTTTTTTAACCTTTGG
>PYFS01003592.1:0-14993 GCA_003671545.1 Ophiognomonia clavigignenti-juglandacearum | reverse complement strand
CGGTTTTAAAGCGTTCCAAGCTAATTTAGTAAAACTAGGCACTAAATTAGCGTTATGCATTTAATGCCGATATCGGCCAACTTTCCAATATCGGCTAAATCAATGTAGAACGAACGAATATATATAGAAAAGAATTTCCCTCTCTTTTAGAATTAGATTTTAATAATAAAATATATACTCTTCTACTTGTAACACTACTTCTACTATTACTACCGCTTCCGGACTAGTTCCATATTACTCTTTATTTTTTTGGAACTAGTGCTTTTTCGCTTACTAAGCATATCGACCTTCTAAAAAAAAAGCTTAGAAAGAGAAGAATATTAATTTAAGTAAAGATTTAGATAAAATGGTTTTAATAGATTCAGCTATTTTTAAACGTTTATCAATTTAGTTTAATTCTCTTATATATTACCCGGTTTAACAGCGGTTAATCATTATTAAATTTAATAAGCTTATTATTTGACTTTTAACTAATATTGCCGTAGATAGAGGTTATATTCTTTTTTCTTATTATATCTATAATTTCTAAAGATAAGACAAATTATTAACTATTCCCGTTATTCATAAATTTATTTAGGAAAAATAGAAAAAGAAGAAAGTTAAATTAATAATTGAAAAGATTATATATAAAGAAAGATAGATTATAGGTAAGATAGAAAATTAGATTTGATTCGAAATTTTTCGGTAAAGATTTTGAATTTCAAAAAATAGTATATATTAAAGTTGAATATAATAAATATATTCAAAGGTAGGATTAAGGTATTTGAGGTTTTGATTAAAATATAGTTACAGGCATAAAGTAATTAGGATGATGGTTTTCTTTTTAAGCTTTAATTTTAATTTTTTAGTATTTGCTTTTTTTCTTTTCGCTTTTTATAATTTGATTTTTAATACCCTTAATTCTAATTAGAACGTGACCAATTTAAATTACGAATTTTATATGTTTTGGAGCTTATATATCCTCCGATTCCGATTCTCTTTACCGGCTTCAGCAGCGCCGTCAAGTTAGATTTCAAACGTCTTTTGGCGAGTCCATTGCGTGGGCCCTACTGGCCATGCTTTGGTTCACCGGTTTGCATATATAGGTAATTTGTATATATTTCGGCTATTTGCACACCGGATGTTTTCTTTATCAGGCAGTTTTGTTTCAAGCATATAACCCACCTCGTTTCGTAGCGATTGTCGCATATAGAGCATAGCCTGAAGAAAAAATGATAAAGGGGAAAAAAAGGGCGGACGTCTACCGAGATCTAATATGCAACTGTCCAAGCACTTGCTAGCACGCGAAGCTTTCGACATAAATTAGCACGGGGAGGCATCTTGCCTAATATATCGTATCTACTACCTAGGTACGGAGAATGAACTCACAATTGAGTAGTCAGTTATGTTATACTTTGGCCAAGCACAGTGCTCCCGTTTCTCCTCAACTCTATACCTTTCAGCGCTTTTGCCCCATAATTCAGAAAGGTCTGCTCTGAAAGTTTATCTCTCCAGCGTTGCGACCTCCTGGAACTACAGGCATGCTTCGTGATTAGCACTGTACGTGTGCAGACTGTGTGCACAGTACATCAACTTAATTGATTACTCAATTGTGAGTTCATTCTCCGTACAGTGCTTGCAGTAGCCCCCTGTGATCGGAGATCGGCATATCCCCTTGGTGCCCAGAGTCCGGACTTCGGGACCCCACCATTCGCTTTACTGAGCCTACTTGGTGGAGTTCCAGGTGTCTCGATTCCACGCATAACCCTAGCATCAATCTTATCCTAGATGCGAAAGAGTGTTACGAGACCAAAAGGTGTTCACACATTGCTTCATTATCGTCTGATAGAAACGTTGTTATTGACTGCGCTCGTGTGTGACCACGATTTTGCAGCACGGCTCGGCCCGCGCTACATGCGCATGATGTGAAGCAACTTAATCTCAGAAACCAGGCCACTTGCTTGTTCAGAAGCACTTGCTATGCCTGCAGACAGCTAAAAGAGGTTTCTCTATTGGTATATCAGCATGCTTGTCCCATGAAAGCATGAAGGAAAGTGTAAAATACACGAATCTCTTGCATGAGGACATTCGGCCGCAACAATACTTGCATGAGGACAGGAAAGCAATTCTGGCGGACTGTACCCGTTTGTTTATCTTTGAAGAATCGTCATATCAGGCGTGCCACAGGACTTCGCGACGTATCCGGCCAGAATTCGAAAACGAGTACGCGCCTAGTGCCGTGTCACCGTGTGGAGGAAGCTTTAATACCTACCCAGGTAGGTATGTGCTCCGTCGCACCTATTGCAGCTAGCATACCATACGAAATTAACTTCTCATGACTCTTGTTTAAAGCAACGAGCTTGAGTTGCACCTGATCAAAGCAATCAGCAGTCCATGTTCCATATAAAAGGCTAGAAGAACCCCTTCCATAGAATCGGATAGGATCTCGACCGATATTTCTAGTTCGAACACCCAATCCGACCACCAGACTTTCTCCTATTCCCCCAAACCAAGCCACAACCACCATATTCACCATGTCTGAGCAACCCCTCACCGCTATCATAACCGGTGCAGGTGGTGGCCTCGGTAAAGAGACCGCCACCGCCTTTCTCGCCGCCGGGGCCTCCGTCGCTATCTGCGACGTCAATCAGGAGCGCCTCGCCTCCACCACCGCCGAGTGGACTGCCACTGGCTACGACAACGCGCGCTTCCTGGCCACCACCACCGACGTGACCGACGCCGCCTCCGTGCAGAAGCTGATCGCCGACGCCGTCGCCCAGTTCGGCCGCCTCGACGTGCTCGTCAACAACGCAGGCATCATGGACGATTATTCGGGCGTGGGTGAGTGCTCCCGCGCCGTGTGGGACCGCGTCATGGCCGTCAACCTCACGGGGCCGTACCTGCTGACGCAGGCCGCGGTCAAGCAGTTCCAGGCGCAGGGCACGGACGTTGGCGGCGTGGTCATCAATATCGCGTCGGCGGCGGGCATGCGGGGCCATATGGCCGGCGCGGCGTACACGGCGTCGAAGCATGCGCTGCTGGGGCTGAGCAAGAACACGGCTTTTAACTATGCGGAGAAGGGGATCTACAGTGTATCGTTGGCTATGGGTGCGATGGCCACGAATGTGAGTGATGGGCTGAGGCGGGGCGAGCTTGACCAGACGGCGATGGGGCGCTCGAAGGCGGCGACGCCGATGAATCATGGGATGCATTTTGTGTCGTTGAATACTGTGGCCAAGATGATTCTGTTTTTGAGTGATCGGACTGTCGCGAAGGGTGCGAATGGAAGCGCGATCGACTTGAAGAACAACTGGCCGCCGAGCTGAACAAGTTCGCCGGGCTTTACGAGCAGGGAGACGGGGAAGCTGGGTAGATAGAGTTCGGGTGGGCAATCTGCACCGTGGTACTCTCTTCGGACAATTGTACAAATGATGAAATATCGACCGCACCTTACACAAGAGGCGTGGTCGGCAGCAGACCAGGGGTGAGACCAGCGTTGCATCGGGCTAAGCTGGCTCCAACTCGTGGCTAGTGCCGTCTCCTCAAAACCGGCACCACACGCAGATTCTACTGATACATCTTCCATTCTTTTGCTCTTCGCACCAAATCCACTATCACCATACGCGGGTCGCCTTTGACACCTGTGTCTTTCTTCACCTTTATGCTGCTTGTTGGGGCAAGACGTGCATCCGGACAGCTACACACGTCACAGGATATCTAACCGAGCTTACCGGTCGCAGATAAAGAAATGCCTCCGCTTTGGACTTGTGCTCTGACAAGGTGCCCTTGTCCCCCAACACAGCGAGCAGTCTCCCAGCGGTGGGTTTCGCCGTGAAACGTGGCCCTGGGTAGGGAAGAGATTTATAATCAAGATTCGGATTGGCACGCGCTAACGAATTCCGCAGCGCTGTCTCCATCAACTACAACGACGGCACAATCACACAACTTCGTGCCCCAGCTTGCAACGCCTGACATTGGAGCCCATGCTGGTAGGTTTCTCTTTGTCCGCAACAAGGACCCTCATGCTTTGACGTGTTGTAAACTGTCGGACTAGGCGAGGGATCCCAACTTGCGACAATCTGGGAGACTTGAGCATTCCCCTGCCCTGACATCACTAGCAACCTGGACACAGTTCTAACACTCCGCAGATATGGTGAGGAAGCTTGTGGCAGGAAACAGGGGTGCTGTCTATGATTAGTCAGCAGCAGTCTCCCACCACCATCTAGATTCTACTTACGGCCGTGCCGTCAGTTAGTTAGTTCTGTTCTTTATAAAGAGAACCATCGATAACTCAATATAAACAGAATCTTATATTATCTTTTGCTTTTATAATAATGGTAGCTATACGGCTTTATTGATATTGTTAAGCGTTAGTTTTTCGGGTTTAACACTTTAGAGAGTCTTTTGTTAGATTTTTTTAAAAAAGAAATTTCTTTTAAAGTGATTTAATAATTTTATAATTTACTAAAATTGAATATTTAAAACTTAAAACTCATTTCTATTATTTAATTCGATAAGTTTATATGTGAATAATTATCGATCTATATATTTAAAGGTTTTAATATAATAATATTCATCTATTTAATTTATAATTTCTTTATAAACTCAATTATCTAAATAACTTAATTGTTTATATATTAATTTATTGATATAGAGCTCAAATAAATATTTTAATATTCCTATAAATATTTCTTTGTATACCGTTATTTTTGTCAAGGGCATGGCCTTGGGAAGACGTGGCAGGGATGTCACATAGGCTGCAGCCGGCAGCCTAATATGGCTGGAGTGGCTGGGATTGTGGCTGTATAATATTTCGGATTACGTCTTAGACACCTAGGCTTTTATGCCGATTTCTAGGTCGTTTTATAAGGTTTTTTTCTTTCTTTTTCTATCGATTTTAATTTAGCTACGGATAATACCAACGTTTGTCCTATTAACACCGTTATATTAAAATCGATTTAAATATCATTTTTTTATATTAATTAAATCGGATTTTATTGGTTTAAATATAAATTGAAAATCGTAATAATAAATAGCGAAGGCGGCAACCTTTCTTTATTCACCGAATTAACTCCGGAGGAATTTATATTATTTTAAAAGACATTTATATTTTTTAGGTTCGCGGAAATATTAACGGCGTCGTTATAATAATCGGGCGTAATAAGCATCTTTTTTTTGTTAAGTAATCGATAATAATTTTAAAGATATTGCGTTTAAATCGATTACTTCTTTATCTAACGAAGAAAAATATTTTTGGAATAAGCTTAGAATAATCCCGGAATTTATTTTTAAATTCTTTCCGGAATCTTATTCCCGGAAAGTTTTAAAACAAATAAAATAAACCGGAAAAATAAAGGATTACCCCCAATATCGGGCGATATTAATTCAAAAATTAGTTATTAATAATTTCATGGGTTTAATCGGAGGTAAATGTAAAATATAATATAAGATTTATAATACGATTTATTTTAAAAAACGTTCGGAAATCGTTCTTTTTTAATCAATTAAAAGCCGCGATCAAAATTACGATTTTAAAAAATTGATTATATATATAGATCGTACGTTTTATACCATTATAGCTAAAAAAAAAAAAAAAAAAAAAAAAAGGCTCAGGACGATTTATCGAAATTGAAATAATATGATAAATAGCTTTTTGGGGATTTCCTAATAAAATTCGAAAATATTTTAATAAAGCCGGTAATTACGGATAAAATAACAAATCGCGGATAATTTAATTAAAAAAGGGAATATTTAAAATATTTAAAAATAAGCTGATAATCGTAATTTATTTATAAAATTCGAAATTTATATCGCGGAAATCTAAAACATTATTTAACGTTTCGAATAAATTAAATATTTCAAATTATTGATATAAATTTATGAAAAATTCAAAAAGAATAAAAATAAAGCCCAGATATTCGATACCTTTTTACCGGAATTTAAAAATAATAATTCGGGATCGATTTTAAATTACGACGGTAATACCAATATACGGATAAATACTAACCGTTTTGGAAAAGTAGGATATTTAATATAACGGAGGGGGAATCGGATAAATAAAGGCGGAAATCAATATAAAGCAAAATGGGTTTCCTTTAAAGAATAAGAGGCATATTTCCAAAATAATTGTTACGGATGTTATAATGCCTCGGGCTATTTTTTTAAATAATATCCGTATTTTTTATTTTTAAATCCGAATGAAAGCGGAGGAAATTCAGGGTTTCGGATAAACGTTTTATAAATTTTTAAGCCGGAGTTCGAAGGCGATATATCGATTTTAAGAAAAAGATAATAAAATCTTTATCGGAGAAATAAATATTTTAAAAAAAAGTTAAGATTTAAAGCAAAATCAAAGTATTAATAGCTAAATAAGTTTTATTGTAATAGAATCGGAATTTGTATTTATTTATACGATTATTAATAAGGTTAACAAGGAAGTTATTTTAATAGATAAAGGTTATGAATATGGTGTTGTAATTAATCGAAAAATAATTAAAGAAAATAGGCGTTATTATATGGTTTATCGAATCGAGGAAAATCAAAGCAGCTATTTCAAAGATAAACGAGGTTTATATTAAAGCAATCGCGAAATTTAAAATGGAAATCGGGGGGTATAAATAATTTATTATTGCTTATATATTAAATAATTTAGAACTCTTATTAATATCAAGGAAACCGTAGTTTGTTTATAGCAAATCGTTTTCGATATTATATAAATCGAAGTTATAGTATAGTCCGTTTAAAAAATAGATTTTATATGCTAATCTTCGGAAATTGACGGAAAAAGAAAAAGAATTAAATATAGCTATATATATAATAGGATCGATCTTCGCCAATTATATAAAAAGAATTAAAAGAATATATAAGAAAGACGTAATAAAAGCCTCGGTTTTCCGTATTTTATTAAAAGATATTAAGAAAGTTTTAAAGCCGAAAAAGCCAAAATTTAAAAAAAGGTTTTGCCGATAAATTCCGGCGTAATTCTACGATATATTATCGTTATTTACAAAGAAAAAAGCGGATAAATTAAATCTATATAAACTAAAAATAAATCATGAAATTTCTTTAAAAAAGGACGAAAATAGATAAAAGAAAGCCGTGTTTTTTGGACCGTTTTACGGAATATTTAGATAAAAACTTTTAATTTTTAAAAAGATATTAAAAGATTTATTAATCAAAGACTTTATCCGAATAAACCGAAATAAAAAAGGTATATTAGTTTTTTTTATAAAGAAATCGAGGGGAGATTTCCGATTTTATTACGATTTCCGAGTATTAAACGCAATTATTGAATTTAACCGGTATCCTTTTTTATTAATTTCGGAGATCTTTAAAAAGAATTCGAAAATTAAATGGTGTATTAAGTTAAATATTATTTGAGCTTTTTATAAAATCAAGATCCGCGATAATAACGAATAAAAGACGGTATTTAGGATAAAATATAGGCTTTTCGAATAAATTATTACGCTTTTTAATTTAAATGATTTATTTGCTATTTTTTTTTGAAAAATATATTAATTTAACTTTACGAGATTTATTAAATAATATTTATTCGGTTTATATAAATAATATCTTGATTTTTTCGGATAATTTTCAAGAAAATTATATAAAAAGAATATAATAAATTTTCGAAAAATTAATAAAATATAGATTATATTTAAACCCGGATAAATACGCTTTTGTATAAAAATAAATAAAATATCTCGGTTTTATTATAATAGTAGAAATTAATATTATGCTAAACTCCGAGAAAATTAAAACGATTCGAAAATGGTAAACACTTTCGATTATTTAAGGCGTATGCGGTTTTTTCGGTGTCGTTAATTTTTATAAAATCTCTATTAAAAGTTGTTCGGAAAAGAAAATCTTTTTAAAAATTGATTATAATGAATAAGCTTTGAGCGGCGTTTTCTCCTACGATTTTAACGGCAAATTATAATCTATAGCTTTTTATTTTAAAAAACTTATATTTATTAAATATAATTACCTTATTGCCGATAAAGAGATATTAATAATTATAGATTATTTATAATGATAGCGGATAGATTTAAAAGCATCGATAAATTTATAATTTTTTATAATTATAAAAATTTAAAAAAACTTATGATAAAATAACGATTTTCGGAAAAATAAGCCGGATATATAAAGTTTTTCGTAGATTTTCTTTTCGAATTAATATTTCGATTTAGTATCGACGCTTTAATATTAAATATATTAATTAAACGGGACTAGAATAGGGCTATATCCGAAGACGAAAAAGCTAGATTTATACCAATAATCCCGGATTCCGTATTTACGAATTAACGCTTTAACCCTTTTTAACTTTATCAAAAAAAAAGGATAAGGGAAATTTAAATAAATTTAAAATATTCGATAATCCGGATTTATAATAATTATAGCCGGAAGCTATATACGCCGAGTTTATTTTTCGTTTTATTTATATATTTATTAAGAAAAGAAATAAAGATTCGATTTAAAATTATAAATTCGTATTTAAATTGCCGAATAATATATCGTCAGTTAAGAAGTCCTAAGGTATAAGGGTAGAATTTGGATCTTAAGGTCCTTTATTACGATAGAAGAAAAATATAAAAAAGTTTCGAATAACGATTTAGAAATCGATATTTTAAAAACGAAACTTATTTAAATTATTTACGATTCTTCGGTAATAAGGCATTTTGGCAAAAAAGGTACGATTTCTACGATTGATTGATATTTTTATAAGCCTTTTTTATAATAATATATATATCAATTTTTAAAACATTATAATATTTACGGTAAGATAAAAATATAGCGTAATATAAAATAGGCTTTCTTTAAATCTATATCGATTTCCGATCGTTATTATAAAAGATCGTACTAAATTTTATTATAGATTTATCGGAATTTATAGATTAGATCTAGTTATAAATAATTTATGATAAATTTAGCAAAAACATTATCGTCGAATTTGTAGAAATTATAAATATAAAGGCGTATCTAAAATATTTTTTATAATGCTAAGCGAGATATTATTATTAGTTTAAAGCTATTATATCCGACTAAAGATTAAATTAAATAAATCGGTTTTAAACGCATATTTGCCGGCTTTTAGGTATCGAATAACGTTTAAATATAGCATATTATTTAAAAACGGATGAAAGCCCAAAACGTATAAATTAGGAAATCGAGGTATATCTTAAGGCTTATATTAATTAAAACCAAAATAATTAAATAAACTAGTCGCTAATAATGTAAATCGTATTAAATAGCAGGATTTATACGACGATGGGCATATTATCTTGTTTCGTAATATATTATTATAAATCCGAAATTATAATACCGATTATTAAAGAGATATATAAAGAAATTTATCCGAAATCATTTCTAAAATAATATATGAAATTATTTATAAATAAATTATAATAAATTATGAATATTTCTTAAATTTTTATAGTAATAAGTATATAAAATTCAAAAACAAAACATGTAAATCGTCGTAAGGCGGCTGTAGTATGTTTTCAAATAAGGGATCGAATTCAGGCGAATTTAAAGAATTATAAATCTTTATAATTGAAAAAGAAGCTCGATTAGAAATATGAGAAATTCGGTATAAAATATATGATTTCTCTATTAATCGTAGAGATTTTTAGGTTTTCCGATAATAAGCATACCTTTATATATATAAAACATTTAAAACATATAAATATAGAATTTGTACCCGGGCAATTATAAACGGATTTTTAGCCTTTTGCCGTAAAAATCGATAATAATAAGGAGTTTTTTGTTAAAAAAAATTATATTTTCATATTCGGAAAATAAGCCGCGGCTTCCGCCGCGGACTTTTAATAAAATAATTAAAATATCGGGCTCTAAATTAAAACCGCTTAAAAAACCTTAAAAATATAAAAGTGTACGATAATTTCGAAAAGAATATATAATAATCTAAAAATTATCGATAATTTAGAAGAAAAATAGTTAATATACGAAAAACATACGAAAATCGGGAATTAATAACCGGTAATTATAAAATTTATATAGGTTTGCAAAGTACCTTTTTTTTACAGTTTAATTTATTTATTTATCTTAAAATTTATCGAAATTACCCCGACCGAAAACCTTGCTTTTTATCCCAGAAATCTTATAATATAAACCGAATTTAAAGGAATACGATTTTACTAACGTTACCGGCAACCTAAATAGAATTATTAAAGAAAGCGACTAAGGTATAGCCATTAGAAATCGTTAATTAATACTCGGAAATCAGAAATAACTAGGAAATTTACGTAAGGATAATTCCAGCGTCTTTAAGGTTTTATATAACTTTATAAATACGACCTATCTTTTTAAAGCTTTTATTCTAGATTTTGGTTAATTGAAAATCGGGAAAAATCGGACGGAAAATAAATAAACTTCGTTAGATTTTTCGCCCTTCGATATTAAATCAAACTAGAATTTACATATAAAAATAGATATAGGAATGTATACGATTTAAAATAATTATTAGCTAAATTCCGGATTAATTTATAAAATTTCGTTATTGTCGGTATGTTATATCACGTGATTAATATGCGTACGTATATGTTAGTTTGAGTCGATTCTATTGGTGGTCTATATAGAGAGAAGAGTTGAATGGCAGCCGTAGGGCTGCTGTCAACTAAATCCAAATGCGGCCCCGGAGGGCGCTAGTCCCGATTGGGACTAGCATCGGCGTTGCAGCCAATTGCAAGGCCAGCGCATTCGCTAAGCTTACTACTACCTAAACTTTCCCGATTGGGCAAAGCTAATTAAAAAGATATAAATCTATGCTAGCCCAGCTAGGCTTATATTACAGTTCCTACACTAATTATTCTCTTTTTAAGCACAAACGGACGTTATATATATAAATAGCACTTAGCATATATACACATTAATTTCTTTTAGATCTAATACTAATTAATGCTAATTAGCTTAATCTATCTAATCCTCCAGATCCTCTATTCCTCCACTCCGCTAATTTTTATCCCGGCGGATATAACTGTCAACCTATATAATAATCTTATTAATTAATAAGAAACGTTTAAGCATATTGTTTAACGTGCCCTTTGTAAAAGCGTTAGCTATATTATCTCCGCTATAGATTTAACGGATCTTTATAATCTCCCTCTTCTTATATACCTGCCGTAATACCATTATATTTATTATCAAACGCTTCTCAAATATAATACCTAATTTAACCAGGTATTCGTAAAGGCTGAAGGAGTCTATATATATTATTAGCTATATAGGGGGAAGATTAAGGCGGTTCGTAATACGGCGTAAAGTTATTAGTATGTAGATAGCGATATCGAAGCCGTTTATAGCTCTGTATATCTCTAAAACGAATATTAAGCGAATTACGCGCTTGGCTTTATACGATTAATATATAATAAAGTTGCCGCGAATCGTAAACTCTATATTTATATACGTCTTATTTATTAAAACTAGCGTATAGCCAATCTAATTAGAGAAATCCTCGTTATTGGCAAACGAGCCGTTAAAGAATAGCATTAATTTGGCTTTGCCAAAGTTAAAAAGAATAAATCGTAAGCCGCGATCTAAATGATCTATTTGCTATTAAAGGCGTTTATTCAAAGCCTCGCAGGCTTTCTTATTTAGGTTTGTATATTAAGCTATTATAGCCATATTAAATATAGCTTTTAATTAATAAAAAAAAGCTAGATAAGCGCCACGGGCGCATTAGATCAAATATTACGTAACGCGATTATTAGCTTTAACGTTAACAAAGGCGAGTTTCTCGCCTTATTGCTTTTGGCTTATAATGACGTCTTCGCCATTAAATAAGATACGGGCGCCGTTAAATTCGAAAGGCGTTATAGCGTTTAAAGTAATTATAAGCTTTACCTAAATTTAACATTCCTTAACTTTTTTTTTTCGCCTTAAATACAGGCGTAAATATATAAAAAATATCGTTAATTTGCATCGCGTAAAGGCTAAACTTTTAATCCTATTACGAAACGAATAAGCACGGGTTATATATAAAGGTCTTTATCATAAGGCGGGTGATGTAAAAGTTAGAATATATATAATACCAATAAACGCCGGATTCGAAGATGCCGTAAAAGGGAAACAAATAAATTAAAATAATACCTTTTAAGAATTTAGCACATATTTCCTTAAAAAGAAGCAAAATGATTATATAAGTAATACTTGCTATTTAGCTTAAATACATATTTGCGTGGTATCGCGTATCTAAGCCAATAAACCCTTTTTTATAAAGATAAGAGTTAAAACGAAAACGAGACGCTGGTTAATGCATTAAATAATCGGAGATTACGTTAAAATTGCCATTTTCCCATCGTCGCCATAGCCCTAAACTATAAAGCGTGATTTCTTATAAGGCTTAATCTCTTTGCTTTTAACTTTACGAACGAGGCGTACTTTGAAGACGTAATAACCGCTATATTTGGCTTTATCGTAGGTCTCGAAGCAAAAGATTCTTACGCCGATTAATTTAATTATCTCGGCGTCGTTAAACTTTTCGAAAGGAGCGCTAGGTATAATAATTACACCGTCGGCACATAGCTTAAAGGCTAATTCGAAATCCCGTTTTTCCTTCTCTAAAAGGTAAATATATACCGGTTATAAATCCTTTTTTTCCGTATCGTTATCGATATCTTTGGCAAAAGCCTAAACATCTTTTATAAAAACCTAAATATCTTCCGCAATAACATTATATATTTCGTCGTCTTTCTCTTTCTTCTTATTCTTAAAGCCCTTAAAGCGCTCTCGTTTATAGTGGGCGGGCTTATTCTTATATAGATCTAGGGCATTGGGATTGTATACATATAAGCGATAGATAATAGATCGGAAAACGATAGGTCCGTTTAATAGGTCGAAAGTAAGGTTGTAGCCGTTATATAATAGTAGCTTATAAAAGCCTATCCAGCTATCCTTCTTTCGCTATATATAGACATCGCTCTAAAACTCGAATAACATTATATCGTCTATATTTAGGCTATTTTAGATATAAAGAGCGTTATTTATAAAGCGTATAGCTGTGGCCTTATATATAGCTCCTATAGCAACTTAGATAGCCTTACCATATTGGACTATTAACGGTATTAATAGAGATTTAGCTATAATGCATAGGTAAACTCTAAAAACGAATAGCATAAGGATTAAGCTATTAAGGCCAGCGGTATTATTAATAGCTTTGATAGCTATTTAGAATATAGCGTCCTTGGTTATAGTATGATATAACTCGCGATAAAGGATTTCATACGCTCAGCGGAAAGATACGTAATATCGCTCTATTTTGCCTATAAATTAATAAGCTTCAACGGGGATTTATTTATATTCGATACCTATAAATTTAGCCTCGGATTAAAACTCTTTAGCTACGAAGTTCGTACCAGCGTTATAAACGAGCTTATTTAATGCGCCTTAATAGATATTTGCCTATAAGCGGCAGAATAACTCCTATATAGCCTTCGCATCTATAAACGGGAGGAAGCCGGCTTAATTGAAGCTTATGCTTTTGTTAACGATATATAAAACGGGTTTGCTATTTAGGTATATAATATCTACCAACACTTTAGCGTTAAAATTTATATCTATTTTAATAATAAATTTAAAGCGATAGAGCGTTTGATTATATAGTTAGCACGAGTAGTATAGCTTTTGGATTTCTTTAAAGATCTCGTATAGCACATCCTTATAAACAGCTTTTTTAAATAATTTTAGGAAACGTATAATCTTTAAGTACCTAAAGCGGCGGTGGAGAATACATAATTAATCTTCGGAGAAGAAGGCCGTTATAGCCTCTTCTTTATTTAGGAAAAATCAAACATATCCTTATTTGCGGGTTATAGGAATTAAAGCTATAAAACCGACGATTTAATGCGTTAGATTATTAAATTTAATGTATAAACGGTCTATATCTCTAAAAGCAAATAAGAATAAAATATTAGTAGCTAATATATAAAACTCTATTATACTAAATAAAATAAGAACGGAAATAATGCTTATAAAAATGACCATTTAGCCTAGACCGAACTTAATTTTAGCTTTACCTATATATGATTTATCAAGCGTTAGCTGGAGATCAGGGTATTCGGGTATAAACGCTTCGTATTATTTAACTCTTATAATTAACCATTTCGCAACGCTTATATCAAGCATAACGCTTTAGAAATGTAGGCGAGAGTAACGACCTATTAGTTAGAATTATTATACAAAGGTCGTCTAGGGGGCTATAACGGGATCTATAGCCGTGACGGAATATACGAAGGCTTGGTTTTAGAGGTATGTCAGAGCGAAATACTGCTATAGATCGTTTTTAATAATCTTATCTTCTTATACGTATATGCCAGCAAAAGGCTCGTTATAAAAGAGGCTTTCGTATTGCGCAAGGAACGAGGCGTACTTAACGTTAGTCTTATTTACTCTGATTTTAGTATAGTATATATTATAACTGCGACGGGATTATCGATGTTTTTGTAGGGGGTGCCGGTTAAATTAATAATTGTCTTTGCTATAAATATAACAATATTTTTTCTAATTCGTACTTGGCTTTAATTATAATTGTTTATTATTGCTATTATCGCTAAATTACTTATTTCCGCCGCTAAAATTGTTTTTAAAGCCTTTATTTCCGAAGGAATTACGGCGCTGTTAAGTATTATTTCTTTTATAACGCTAATTAAGGAATATAGCGTTAACGGAATTGTTGTAATCGTGATTATAGCTATGGCCGCAGCTGTTATATTTAATTAGGTATTAGCGAGCATTTAGATGCGCTAAAAACGTTTTAATTAACGCTCCAAGGTCTATAAATAGGGCTTTAGGCGTAAAGGAATTTTTAAAAAACGTAGTTTCCAATTCTATCACGCTATAGCACGTACGGATAACCGTAAGCTTAAGGTTTACCCTATTTAAAAACTTTTTACCGAAGGCTCGTTAATATAGCTAAAATTTTATAGGTGCATATCATGAGAATGCACGATTACGTAATCATCATGATTACATAATCATATATATATATAAACTATAAT
>PYFS01003591.1:0-15320 GCA_003671545.1 Ophiognomonia clavigignenti-juglandacearum | reverse complement strand
TGGTCCTTTCGGGGTGGTCCTGTCCCTCATTATTTCCCCAAGTTGCCCAGTCCTTTTCGACCCCCCCCCCCCCCCCCCCCCGGACTCTGAATCCTCTCCGGATGAATACGGGACTTCTTGGTCAACATCCCCTTTCCTACGGGGCTGTGCGTGATATGGACACCAGATGGTAGGGTGTCCTCAGTCTCAATACGAAGGCGGGCTGTGCGGAGTTTTGGGTGCGCTAGGACTCTGAGCAGCAGTTGCATACAGCTTTCGTTCCAACAAAGAACCTCGTGGATTTCCGATTTTTGAAGTTCTGTGTCATTATCTTTCTTGCTAGAGTGGAAGGCTGGTAGCGCTGAGCGACGACGAAGTTCGCTTCCTAGCCATGGGTTCTCATAGTCTGCCCGTCCGGGAAACTTTAGTCCTGAGCGATGGAGAGGTCAAAGAAGTGTGAGAAGGGCGGGTCTAGTATAAAAAGGCTCAGCAGCCATGGCTTCGATGAGCATCCTCAGCAAGCCATACAAAGCCTCTAACACAGTTGAGAACACAGTTCTGCATCTTCCCGGTCTTCCAAACTTCAAGGCTGAAGAGTGAAGGAAAGCGAGCAGCTCTGCGAAGAGCAAGAGAATCAGTTGAACAAAAGGAGTAACCGCGTCAATGGCCAGAGGTAAGCTGGAGAATAGCTGAGTCGGAAGCTTGACCGGAAGCTGGAACAGAAACTGGACCTGGACCTGAAGCGTGACCAAAGCCTGGAGTAGAAGCACGCCCAGAAGCACGAGCAGAACCAGAACCAGAAGAGAGCAGCCCACTTGCACCACCAGAAGAGGGCGGCCCATTGTGCAGTTGGTGATGAGGTCGTTTTAGGAGAATGTTATTGCGAAGGCTCAGTATGAGGAAGGAAGTGTTGTCTGGCGCAAGTCGTTTTGTGGGCGGGCTGGTCTGCACAGGCTGGGTAGAGATGCGGTTGAATTGAAGAAGATCCGTTGTTGGGTCGTTGGTCGCTGTCGTAAAAGAAGGGCAAGGCAGGTCGTGTTGCAGCATGTACAAGCAGAGTGAAGTTGGGGATCCTGGTCAGCTTGAGCTCCTTCCAAAGTTGAGCGTCAAGGATGCCACTGTGAATGTCATCCCATTCATTCAGGCGTATGTCCTGCCTGCTACCTACTTAGTACCTGGATTCCTACCTACTAAGTACTAAGTAGGCACCACCCACGTAGGTGTATCAGACTGCATCCACATCTTGCTCACGCCCCTCCTGTCTCTCACCCATGCCGCCAGCTTCGAGTCTCTGCAAGGCTTTGTCCACCTGCTTCTCCCAATTGCTCATGCCAACAATTACCCACTCCAGAGCGCCTACCAGGTACAGTGCCACACACTGCCCAATCCACAACCCCACAAGGCCCCAGCCATGGAACGCCAGGTATATTCCCCCAGGCAGCGCGCCGCCGTAGTAACTGACGATATTCACCACTGCACCAACCCACTGCCGACCCATACCCCTGAGAACACCACCACATGACCCATTCAGCCCATCCGCGATCTGGAATAGCGCCACGAACGGCATCACCTCCGACACCAACCTCACCACTCGCTCATCGTCATTGAACAGCCGCCCAAACACATCCTTCGTGCCCCACAGGACCGCCAGAATCACCGCCCCCAGCACCGTACTGAGCACCGCCGCACAATGCGCCGCGCGCCGCGCCTCCCGCGGCTTCCTCGCACCGAGCAGGTTCCCCAGCCTGGCCGACGCCGCGACGCCCAGCCCGAACGGCACCGTGTTGATGATCTGGTCCGCGGTCATGATGACGCTCTGCGCGGCGAGCGGGATCGTGCCCAGCTGGCCCGCCGCGAGCGCGACGATCTCGAACGCCCACCACTCGGTCCCGACGTGGATGAAGCCGAGCAGCGCGAGACGCGCGAAGGGCGCAAGATGGGAGAGGGCTTTGCGCGGCGCGAACCCGCCCCAGCATTCGTGGCCGCGGACGAAGATCGTGTAGAGGAGCAGGAGGGAGAAGGACAGCCAGTAGGAGAGACCGGTAGCAAGGGGCGCGCCGTAGAGGCCGAGGTGAAATGTGTGAATGAAGAGGTAGTTGAGTCCTGCGTTGAGCGGGGAGGTGATGAGGAGGACGTATGTGCCGGGGCGGTAGATCTCTGTTCCGGGGTGAGTCACTGGGCCGGTTGTGTTCACTTTGGGAGTAAGGCCTATCACTGACCTTGTGCTTGGAGGTACTTCTTGAGTGTCTCAAACCATATATATCCCAGCCCTCCTGGGATCAAGCACCGGAGAAACTTAGCGCTCTGCACGCAGATATACTCCTCCTGCCCCAGCGCACGGAAGAGAGGCTCTGAGAATGCCCAGAGTACCGCCACGACGGCATAGAACAGGGACAGCACGAACAGGCCCCTCTGCAGAAGGACACCCAGATCATGCTTGTTCGACGACCCTGTAAAGCTGCTCGACGCCAGCGTGTCCAAGGCGGTCGTACCTCCCAATGCGATCAGCCAGGCCGTGCACATGGCGAACATGTACGAGAAGGCCGCCGTGGCCAAGGCCTCCGGGGATAGCCGGCCCACGACGAGGACCGAGACGGTCTGCAGCGAGTTTTGCAGCGTGTAGGCTAATATCACGGGGATGGAGGCTTTGGTGAGGAGCCATATCTCAGCGAGCCAGGACCTCCACTCGAGCCGGTCGGGCTCCTTTGTTGGTTCTGTGAGGACATCGGGAGACCCTGGGGTCGTGGGCTTCGGAAGCAGCGCCGAGGTTTCGGTGGGCTGTGTCCCGTCCGGAGTCACGGTCTCGGACGATGAGCCGCTTGGCATGATGACGATGTGGTGAGTCCAAACTCTCGCAACTCCCGAGGTCTCCAGAAAAGATTGGGGATAAGGAAGGCGGTAAGATGTTCGAATGAGAAGCAAATCTATAAGTCTTGAATAAATCACCGGTGAAACAAGAGAGAGGACACGGAAGAGAGATGAGGGAGAGAAGTATTAGTTCCAAGCCAGTCATGTCCACCTCAGACGCAACGAACGATGTCAGTGACAGACATGCCCCGCCACGAACATTGGCTGCCGAGAGGGGAAAGGAAAAAAAAAGTTTGCCATGCTGGCCATTGCTGCAATGCAAGATAAGAAAGGGCAAAAGAAGGCCCCAATGACCAGTCAAAACCAACGACACAGCAAGGCGAGAAACGGGCATTGCCCTGGCATTTGTCACCGGGGTTCCTAAGGAGAAGAGCACATTTTCTGTCTCCCGGTGTCGGTGTGCCGGGCTAGCGGCTCCTAGTTTCGGCGGCGGCGGCTGCGGAGGAGATGCAACGTTGGCGCTAGGTTCGTCCTACTATAGTTGAACGTTGAACCTATAGATCATTGCAAGGACGGACGGACGAAGACCTTCGGAAGGAGAATGCGTGCCAAGTTTGGTTCGCAATGGAGATGGCTGACAAAACCTGCAAGTCTCCGGAAGGTGAAGGCATCGTGTGTGGTCAGATCTCGGCTGGTCTCAGCCCTGTGGAACTCGGCGACGAGATTCTACAGTATTTGGAGTCACTATTGATGATGCCGTCCCGGGGAAGAATCTTGGAAGCTATCTTGAGCCAATCGAGCCTTGCGTCGACATTGCATTTGGCCTTAATCGGGCAATGTCTGATGACGTGCCCAATCTGCCTTCTTAGATACCCTAACCCGAAGCTGCCATTCCGAGAAGTAAGTCTCACGAGTCAGACAAGCTTCCCCATCTGGTCCCGAGATAAATAATATTGCTTCGTGCGAGCGGTATCAAGTGAACGAAAGAAAGACAGATGACCTGGGACCATGACTGAAAATAGTCTTTCAAAGCTCCAAGCATATGAACTAGGTAGGTAGATTCAGCGAGTCACCTAATAATCTTGACGACATATATATATCAACGGAGACATGGGCGGCGCGGGAATCGGCAGGACATTGCATTAGGACAAACGCCTCGATGTATTTGTTTTGAAAAGTATGGCATGGAGCATTTGACTTGAAGGATGCGCCTTTGGTAGTCGTATTTGAACCAGTTCTCTAGTGTGTGTGTCCGGTTTTGGTTTTGAAGTTTGTGGATCAGGGCTCCAGGACCGCTCTGGTCATCGATGGCACGAAGAAAAGAACGAATGAAAAGATGTACACTGCTTATGTACTACTAAATGAAGATTTTGCACAAGAGCTTGTGTTGCGTGTTTCCCCATCTCCCATCAAGATCCATCGGTCAATACCACCAGGACACTTGCTCATGTTTACATTATAGATAGGCATCTTCATGATAAAGCATAATTCCGCAGTAGTCCGCACGGATCATAGTCGCGATAATTCTTGATTCGTCTTCCCGGAGGGCCAGAATCCAGAATGATGCTTCATGTCGATGTCTGGCCACGCACGGCTCCCCACCCTGTTTCTTTGGTTGGATATCTGCCAGGCAGTGTTGCGTCCCGAGGTCAGCACCCAGAAGCAGGTATATAAGCTGAGTCCTTCCTTTGTACAGAGGACTATACTCCCAACCACATTCCTTTCACTATCGAAATTGAAACCAAGCCATGGCAACCACATCATTCAGTTTCCAGTGGACAGATTCGGATCACGATGAAATCACCGACAAGACATTCGCACAGGTCGACTGGCCCAGTCTCCTGCTGGTTTGCAAACGCGAAAGCGGCGACCCGACTTGCGCCTACCAGGGCACTGACTATCACGCGGGCGGGCGGCACATTCTCCGCCGAATTGAGCCCCCACAGACGGGCAGATTGTGGCTTGCCCGCATCCCCAAGCTCGACTCAACGTCAGGGGAGCAGTTGTGGACACTGGAAGTGCTTTCCGTCGTGGACAGCGAGATCGCGACAATGAGACACATCGCGGACAACACTCTGATCCCCGTTCCAATGGTCTACGCGTTCGACTGCGCCGCCGAGAACGACGTCAAGGCGCCGTTTTAGTTGATGGAGTGCATAAGGGGGAAATATGCCATATGACCTCGGCGGGCCGGCCACCTTGGACTCGCTCAAAACAGCACAGCTGCGGAAGGTCCTGGCTTGGATACAGGTATATGGCTGGTGCGATGTCGAACACATTCATAGCAAGGGCTAACATTTTCTTCTCAAATGCCAACTAGCAAACAAACCCCTTCCGAAGCTTGGGTGCCCTATACTGGCACCCGACGGCCCTGTCACTGTCGGAAAGCTCCCTGCCCCCTTTGGTTTTGAAGGCCCATTCGATTCCGCGACCGACTTCTTCCTCGCTTGGTGCCGGCGCAACAAGACATTCACGAAGCTGGACAAACTCACGGATCCCCTCATCATCCGCTCCGCTCAAAACTTCCCACACCGTCTCGCATATCTCGTCCCGTCGCTCATCCGACCTCGCGGGTCAGACTCGGGGTACCCCATCATCCACCCCGACCTAGGTGTGCATAATCGTCTCTTCAACGATGACCTGGATATTGTTGGTGTTATCGACTGGGAATCCGCCTTCTCTGCCCCGATGGACGTCTTTGGCGCGCGGACGAATGTCTATGCGATATTCGACCAGGAGAAAGTGACACTAGGCTGGGGCCAGGGTGAGCAGAAGCAAGAGGGGTTGCAGTGTCTGGTGGATGTGAGGGCTTGCGAAGAAACAATGGGTTTGTTGTTGTCGACAAGGTTCGGAAGTTTCCTTTATGACATTGGCTACAGCATGAACAGGTTTGAGGAAGGAAGTGTGGGTAATCTTGATGCTCTTATGGATCGGGAATTTGCAACGGTCTATAAGTTCTAAGTGAGCAATGTTAATCAGATCAGGTGAGGGTGTCTCGTTGCTAACGAAACTGGGTCCTGAGTGCGTAAACAATGATATTCGCATACCACGAAACCTGGAACCACAGTTCAAGGCTGAAACTTCCTTCATCGCCTCCAAGCTC
Source organism: Ophiognomonia clavigignenti-juglandacearum (assembly GCA_003671545.1). Lineage (NCBI taxonomy): Eukaryota > Fungi > Ascomycota > Sordariomycetes > Diaporthales > Gnomoniaceae > Ophiognomonia > Ophiognomonia clavigignenti-juglandacearum. The sequence continues at coordinate 9,430 of PYFS01003591.1, read as the reverse complement.
AAAGAGAATGCTGACTGGCCTGGCAAAGTCTTTTAGAAAAGAAGACTGAAGGTTGGCATAGACACAGAAGACCTTTGATGACCAAAACACTCCCCACCCCCCACACACACACACCAAAAGCACAATACAATAGCGCCAACGCTTAGAAAACGGTGAAATGACAAAACGAGGCCTCGCTCCATATTTTGACAAAGCCCCAATACAAATACAGTACACACACCAGCAACACTTCACCATCCGCCCGCCCCCTCGAATCCCCGGGCTGGCGCCGTATCCGCCTCGCTCCCCTCCTCATCCACTCTCACATTCACCCACGCCACCAGCGCCAACGCCCCATGCATACTCTTCTCGGCGACCCGCCAATCCTCCATGCCCATCTGGCTCAACCCAGCCGCCAGCAATGCCTTCACAAACCGCCCGTGCGGCGTGCCCCGCGACGCCGGCACAATGCTCACCACCACCCACACCAGCAGCCCCAACACACCGCGCCAGGTCCGCAGTGGGATCCGCCACACCGTCGTCCATAGTCGCAGGAAGTCCTCCTGGCTGCACACGCTCGGGTCGCACAGCGGCTTGCGCGTGACGAGCGCCCGTGTGTAGATGAGCGCTGCCTGGCGGACTGCTTGATATACCACGTCTCTGTATTCACCCAGCGGCTCGGCTGCTGCTGCTGCTGCTGCCGTAGTACCGGTAGAAGGTGTTGTCTCGAAGGATACTGAGGGCGCGTAGTGCGGCTGCTCATTGGATGACGGACTATGTGGGTGCCGCGAGGGCCTGCGCGGCCGCGGCCCATTTTCCGACGACGCGCGGCGGTTGCTGCTCGACGGGCCCTCGGGGCTGAGCATGCCGTCCGCAGAGCCGCGGTGCTGCTGCTGCGGGGTGGGTCTTTCTTCAGGGAGGGCCGAGATGCGCTCGTAGATCCAGGCGGACGTGGCCGAGACCTTTGATAGGTCCTTTTCGGAGGGGTACTCGGGCAGGGCGAGGACGAGCCCGATGACGAAGCGCATGTCGTCTAGAACTTCTGCCGTGGCCGGATGGATCTGAAGGGGCTCTGCGCAGCGCGAGAAGGGCGCGAGGGACGGGACGAAGGGGGTGTTGAGGAAGACTTTGAAGGGGACGGCAGCGGCGTCGCGGTAGGCAAGTTCGGGCCCGCCTTGGAGATGTGGGGGGGTTTCAAAGGAGAGGGCAATGGCGATGTCTGAACTGCATCGAGTGGTATAGTATCAGCGAACAAATCACTCAAGAGAGGAGAGAGAGACCAGAACATACACAATCACCAACCGCGCCAACAGACTCCCCAACCCCAAATTCCCGAACCCACCCCGCAGCCTCACCATCTCGCGCAGCCCACTCAGATGCGCCCTGAGGTCGTCGATATTGCCCCAGTACCACTCGTTGATCATCAGCTGCATGACCGCGGCGATGGCCTCGTCTGTCGTCGACCCGTGCGTCTGGAGGTGCTCGTTGAGCATCTGGATGCTGCGGCACTTGTGCGCGACCGCCGCGGTGCCGTTGATGAAGCCTCCCGCGGTCTCGTGGAGGAAGCACGCCGCGGTGTAGATGGCCGTCTGGATCAGCAGCGGGCTGTGCAGGCAGAAGGGCACGTAGTGCTTCATGTAGACGTTGCTGGTCATGTCGGGCTCGCCGTCGAGCGAGGCTGTGAAGCGCGAGACGAAGCTGACGACTTTTTGTAATGTCAGTGCGTGTCATTGGAAGACGAGTTCCCGCCTTGGTTTCCCGGGAAAGTGTCAGCACAAAAACATACAGATGCGAAGCAGCTCCGCGTCCTGTCTTGTAGGCTGGAAAGGCGACGCCATCGAGTTATTTGACGGTCTCGGCGACGACGCCTCGAAGGCCACCTGGCGTGTAAGCCAGAAGAGCACCTCGTCGGTTCTGGCAGGTTGCCAATGGTTAACATAGTCAGCGGGAAAGGCGATGATCCTGCGAAGCAACATGTCCGCCGTGTGATGTGCCTCTGAATGAAACGTGCAGCCCGGCTGACAACCAGTGCTCAACGGGGTTTGAAGACTTGCACTAGCACCTTGTCCTCCTCCAAACGAGAACACGTGAGTGAAGGGCGTTTCTTGGTGTTGCTGCTGCTGCCAGTGGCTTCCCCATGATAGCGATGTCGTCGTGATTTCTGCAAAGCTGCCCCATGCTGCTTGGGACCATTGCTGCACCTGCTGTGATTGAAACTCAGAGGAGGCCGATGACAAGAGAGGCCGGGTAACACCGTCGATGTATACATTCTCGTCACCGGAGAACGCCGATGGGAGGAGGCCAAATGGCGCGGTTTTTATCGAATGTGGATTTGGCCCATCGTTGTGTCTATTCGCATCCGCGATGCTCTCAGTTAGTCTGGTTAATACCTCGGTGCGAAGCTCTGGGAGTGAATTCTATCTTGGGTCTGGCAGAGACAGAGCAGTACTAACCGGTGTGTACTTGCGATGTACTCGCAGAGCGGCGGAGGGAATCTGCGCGCACAGTTGCTGCATGGCTGGCCTTGGTTGCACTGGGGGTTTGGCCGTGTGTCAGTCACCCACCAATTTCCTCCCCAGAGACGTCCTCTTCTTGCCAGCACGCCCCCCACAAAAAATATGGAACCAACACCTCCCCTCGCCAGAGACAATCATGTTCCAGCGGTTTGGCACCAACAAGATACTGTAAGGAGGAGAGAAAGACCACTGACCTTCTGCTTGCGGCGCCTGCATTCTCCACACGAGACCGGTACTCTCTCCGACCGCGAAGACCGGCCCGAAACGCTCGTCTGGATTGTGGAGTCCGACATGGTGCGTCGGTAATAAGGTGCTTTGATTGGCATCTCCCAGCTCCTAATCAACACATCCACGTGGCCAAGAAAAATCCGTAAACAGCCCAAGTACTTATTCGTCGAAAGGACAACTCGGTTGACAGACGATAGGGAAACTCGACACGGCGCTGGTCTCGGGTCGAGGGTAGGGAAGAGTTACACACACTCCACACACAGCAACAAGAAACACTAAACCAGTCGGCATGTGGGTAGAAGCAAAAGGCAAATCAGAGACATCTGCTTATGATATCTTGTATCAATGGTCTGATGCGCTCTGGGCGTGGGGTGTGGCGAGAGGCACCATGATATCCTCATGGCAGGGCAGCCTACCCCCTTGGGGAACAAGGATGCTTCAATCTTTGCCCTTGGTATTCAGGCCAGGTCCCGCGGGCACTTGTCCGTAATGGGAATATTTTTAGCAGAAGAAAAAAAGAAATAGAGAGAGACAGAGAGAGAGCAGCTCGCCCATAGCTGCTAGTGTCCTTGTTTTTCCTCTTCTCTGGTCCCCTTATCCCCTGCCCTGTCACAAAGCAGAGCCTCAGCTGAAGTGATGTACAGGCGAGGAGAGCCTCGTTCCACGCCCGATTGTGCGATGATACCGACAAGGCTAGTACGTAGTGAGAGATGGTCTCTAGGCAGCCCGTCCGTCAGCAGCGTCGATAATGCTTTTCCCTCTTTGGCGTAGGCTTTTCCTACACCCCACCAAGGCTATTTGAGACACACGGTCAACTGACAAGTGAAGACGTACAATACCATAAATACATACCAGATGCTTCTCTCAAACACCAATAGCATGGCGTCGCCGGGTGCCAGGATCCAGGCGGGGCGGAAAGCGGGCGTCCGTTCCATGAGCCTATTTCGACGACAGCCGGCGTGACTCTTGCGTTTCCTCTCTTTTTCCGGGGAAGATGACACCTGTCTTCAAGCCACAGAGGAAGCAAGCCCCCATCGCTTCCTTGAGGGTTAGGTTGGTACGTCACACACCAACAGACGCCAAAGGCGGACGGAATGTGGTGGGCAGGACAAGCTAGCATCTCATACCCATTCTCGTAGGTAAGGCGAATCCGGTCCCAGCATGTCGGTAACCTAGCGAATTAAGGTCGAGACCTGCCCACGGTAGGTACCTTTAGCTCGCATAACTTTAATTTGACGCCGTCCCGCCACACGAACTCAGGGTAGTTGGTCCGTGACCAAGGACCACAAGTCAAGTCCTGACACCTGACAGGGGCCTGGATCGCGCAGAATGTCGTCAAGTCTCACAGAGCTGTGCTGTGCTGTTCCCATTCTCGTGATGAACGGGCCCTTTGAGACTTCCACCCACAAATACGATACGCTCTCTTCCCCGAGTACAGCTAGTGACTTGGCACGCATGTGCGCCGTGGATCCTGAGAGGACAGTTCTACGAACTGTGGCGCCAGGTCCAGAAGCTCAGCCCGCTCTTGATGCAGAAATGGTGCAGGCGACGTGATGCGCGTCAAGGGGACAAATTGAATAGACTGATAGAGCCTTAATATACCATTGGGAAGAGATGATGGAGTAGAGCGAGAAGGGAAAAGGGAAAAGGAAAACACATCATTGGCTTTCGAAGGCCTGCCCCCTAAAACCATGACTGACGGGAATGGTGATCAGTATCATGCCTGAGAGGAATATTGAAATAGACCCCAGAAAGGGATTTGCGTGCATTCGACGCACGAAACGATCCGCTTCCTTTGCTCAACGCGGCCACAAGGCCTCAGATCGCAGCCCTACCGGCCCAACTCGAAGTCCGGTCTGCAGCCCACGATAGCCGAGATGATGGGATTACGTAGGACGTGCTTCTTTGGTCCCAGCTGAGCGGTATACTACCGCTACGTCCCTGTCCCTACCTGCGACAGTGACAGGTCAGGCACAAGAAAGCAGATAGAATACCTACAGGCAGTGGCTACCTAGGGCATGCATGTAATACATCCCTCCTTGCCAGTGGTGATATCTTGCTCGTCTGTCATTTCTGTGCAACAATCATCACCGATGGACCCCTGAAAACCCATCAGCAAGCGGGCCAACTCGACATGAAAGCCACACCAGTCCGCAGACATTTTCAGCTATTTCGTGTTAGGTAGTCAGTCGGATTGGTGGTGAGTCGTGGTGGTGTACGGGGCAGAAGGCACCTTCTTGCTTGATCTGCATGCATGCGCTAAGACTGCCGAACGAGATTGGTGCAAAAGAGATAATCACGACCGATGACAGAAACGGGATATCTGCTCTTTGCATGTCAAAAAAAGAATGTTACTTGCCAAGATGGTCATTGTGCGCCAAGCCGTCAGCTGCGCGAAGCCACCGAGCGAGCCTCTCAGCTCGAGCGCGTGCTCGCTTCCTCCCCACGCCGCGCGCACAAGGCGGTTGACCCATACGGCATGGTGAAACACATATTTCTTTGCTGAGAGAGCAATACTTGTTCGATGGAGACCCCGACCGTGCTTACAAGATGAAGAGAGAGATGAATAGTTCTGATCCTGCCGCTCCCGTCAGCCCCCACCTTCACATCTACCGGGCGACGTGCATCAGCAAACAAGAAAATACTTGCAAGTTGAGAGGGGGAGAAATGTTACCATACCATCGATGTGGCCCACACGCATCGTCAGCGGATGCAACCACACACAAGAGACTGGTCTGGGTCTGGTTGATGGTCCGATATTGACGTACGGAATACGTACGTGTGTTTCTTTTTCCCTTTCCCTTTCACGTCGCTCGCTCGCGCGCATGAATCAACACAGCTTTGAGAGTTGGGCAAGGGTGTGCCATGGAACTCTTCGCTGCAGGGGCCCCACGGATGGATCCGCGATCGTTCCCAAACCGTCGGGTCTCGATGGGGAAAAGTTGTGGAGCCAGGCCCAGCCCAAGAAACCAAACAGAGTGGGTCTTCAGAAGATGGCGGAGCCGTATGCCGGCTGCCTCCCATTCAAGCCATTCCACACAGCAGCAGCGCGCGACTATCGAGTGATGTAGATTTTTTACTGTCTGCTGTGCGACAATACCATTTCAGCTAAGCAACGCATCTACTGCAGTAGAAATAAATATACACGTCCGAACAAGAAACAAAAATCATAAATTTTGCGAAAATGGTATCCTAAATGACAAGTCGTGACGAGAAGAACAAAATAAAGGTCAAGAGTTTGCTCCTGGAACGCCACCCCGTCATATCGTCAAGTTTTCCAGCGAGGATTTGACAAGCATCGGGTTCCCAACTTCGCGGGCAGCCGGCAGCCTAGCACTGGCTGTCTCTCTGCCATTAGCTCTCCGTGGCCCGTGGTATCTTAAGATTAATTTTCGTGCCGTTGCGCAAGGAAATAAACTTGCAGCACAGTTCCTACTCCGCCCCCAAGAAACCCGCTCTTCACCGACCATGGTACTTAGGCGGTTTTGGGCCAACCGGTGGCGGCTCCTCATCGTCCATGGGATACGGCGGCGCCGCTGCGACAGCCGAGACCACAGGTGCCGTGCCCACGCGGCGCATCATGCCAGGCTGCTGCAGCTGGTGTTCGGGAAGCGGTGTTTTGGGGGGCAGTGGCGGTGGTTCCACGCGCAGGGGATGCGGACCGCCGTAGCCACCTCCATTGATGCTCCCAAGAACAGTGCCAATGTTGGTTCGCGGCTGCTCGTCCGCAGAGACAATGGCAATTTTGTCCGTCCCTGAGGCTTGCCGGTACTGTGCGGGCGAGGGCGCCTGGACAAGGAGGCGGTCTTCATGCTCGTGGGATTCTGCCGCTCCCAGCGTGCCGGCGGGCGCGGAGGGGGGCCTGGCGCGACCGGTGGGTGGCGTTTTTTGGCGGGGCGAAAGCTGAAGTGGTGGGGGAAGAGATGCCTCCTCGTGCTGCGGAATAGGTGGTAGCACACGCTCGTATGAGCTGCGCGGGGATCGCTGATTGTGCGGAACTGTCAAGGCGTCGATGCCGGAGTCGTATGATTGTCGGTCAATCGATTTTCGACTCGAAGGTGTGTTTGGCGCTGGTGGCCATGCCTCTGGAATTTCGGCCGGAAGCTCAATCGCAAGCGGTGATAACAGGTTGTACTTGTCCTGCTGCTGCTGCTGCTGGTACTCGGGCTCCTCGCTTAGTCGCTCGTATCGCTGCTTTGCTCTGCTGATCTTGGCCAGTTTGATGGCCGTATCTTGCACCATCTTCTGTTCTGTCTTCCGGCCCAGATACATCCTGGTCGACGTGGAGATGTCAGAAAGCCGGTTCCATTCGTTCATGCCAAACTCGCCCACCCCTACTTCCACGTTCAGTCGGTAGTAGTTGTCAAAATTCACTCCGTACTTGGATAAGAGCTCCTTCTTGACGTGCTCGTGGGTCCTCTCGCAACCCTCGATCTTGGCGATAAGTTTTCGCTTGGCATCGGCAAACCCACCCAGGAATCCCTCGTACCACTCGCTTTTGTTGTTATCGCTGCCCTTTGGCCTTTTTCCCGTACCAATACTGAGGAAGACGCCAACCTCGCGCCCAGGCCATTCATTCGCAACTGCTTCTTCGAGTGCTTCCGGGGAAGGATTGAATCGCCCCTCGCCGCCGTCGTGAAAGACTGTCTGCCCTATTCTGATGGGCTTGAATGCCAGCCCGATAGAGCAGGTCGCCCTACCCGCCTCCCAGATTGTGCAGTCGTACTCGGGGGCCGTCTCTCTTCTCGAGTCGTAGGATCGCAGCATGACGACATCAGTCTTACTGTTGGCGCCGTTGTAGACCGCGGTGACGCATCTGGAGAAATATTTGTCAGTAAATTGAATAAGTCGTCACATTCTCAAGTAGCCAGACTCCACGCACGTCTTGGTTCTGTTTTCTCGCTCGTCATAAAGACGCGCATTAGGATTGCCTCCGCGGCCGTTGAAAGCGGGCCGTGCCATTTGAGCGGTCGGACTTTTAGCGCTGAAGCTGATGACACTGGCATTGCTGGCATGCCTTCGCGGTACCCGCGAGTCGCTTCGTGAATGCGAATGGTGTGAATACGTGCTTAGCGGACTGAACACCTCGCCGTCATTTCCCTCCTCTTCAGATACTGTGTGTTCCCTGACAGCCTCCTTGATGGCCTCCTCGAGCATGGAGGCCTTGAAGAGGGTGGAGTGTGTGGGGATGCCGAAGATGGTCTTATCGGTTTCGAAGACCATACGGGTCATGCGCACGTAGAGCTCCTTGCAGGTCTCGAGGTCGAGGCGCAAGCGGCCCAGCATGAGGGCGATCAGGCCGCCGGTGCCGGTGCCGACAATCAGGTCGAAGTGGTCGGCGGGTTTGGGTATCTCGTGGCGCTTTGGAGCGCGACCCTCGGTTTCGACAAAGGTGCGGTGCATGATCTCTTGTATGATAATGAACATGCTGTAGCCTCGGACACCGCCGCCATCTGCGAGTAAAGTCAAGGTTAGCGCATTTGGTAGAAGGGACGAGCGATATGTCCCCGAAGAAGGTGCGATTGAGAGAGGCGCTTACCTAGCGACAAGATGCGAAGGGGAGGACCCTTCGTGGTGTCCTTCCTCCTGAGGCCGGAGGACTCCATCGGGGCTGGATTCACGGTCGTCGGCGACTGTAAAACAAAGAGGAGAGGTTGTTCGCAACTTTGTGCAGGGCGACTAGTGTGCGTGTCGCAAAAGTAGGTGAGTGGCTATTTGTGAGTTTTGTACGAGGAGGAAAAGGTTAAAAAATGTTTTTTTTTAAAAGGATGTCCTTGGAAAACAATGGCGCTTGTTGTGCTGATGGGCGGGAGGGAAACGAACGGCAGGGGCGCAGTGCGTCACCGACCCACTGTAAGAAACGAAGCCGAAGTCGTCACTCCACACTCTCGCTGAGTCGAACCGCGAACCGAAAGGAAACAACAGCCAGTTGGAAGCTTGGGCCAGTTTTTGTTGCCGTGAGGTGGGGTGGGATTGCACCGCCACAGCAGGAACAAAGACAGGGGGCACTCGAGTGCTGCCGATCCAGGCTGCCAGGATGACCTACGGAGGCTGGGAGCCCTTGCGATTCGCCTCCAAAGGATGAAGATCTTGATTCCGACTGTATCCGTACGGAGTACCTACTCCGTAGTCGTAACGGAACAGCAACTGAAGATGTTCTACGTCAGCCTTTGTGTCTGATATACTATTCTACCTATACCTAGGCCGCTAGGTAGGTAGTATGCAAACTACAAGCAGCTCAGTTGAGAAACAACAAGCCAAGGCTGCGATCAGTAACAGATATAAAGCTTACCGCCGTGCGCTCCGGCGGGGTTTTGGTCTCAGTTAGGACTTCAGAACTTCGGGCTTGTCGTACTGCTTACTCACTTCGCCTACATCTGTCACCGGACACCAATGCTCGATTTTGTATGGACAGTTGCCGAGCACGAACCTGGCTTGTCATCTCTTCGAGGCTGTGCTGCCTTATACCCCTGCAGATCACTTTCCTCAGTCTTCCATGCCCAAGTCGCCGAATAGCGATGCACGCGACTTACAAAGTTACGAATACCGCCAGAGTCGTCACTTCTCGCTGCCCAACAAGTCTAATGAGCATCTCGAACGCAATCTTGATTGCAACCGTCATGACCCCTCCTCTGTCGAGATGCTCATTAGACTTGTTGGGCAGCGAGAAGTGACGACTCTGGCGGTATTCGTAACTTTGTAAGTCG
>PYFS01003588.1:0-15376 GCA_003671545.1 Ophiognomonia clavigignenti-juglandacearum | reverse complement strand
CGCCTGAGCCGCCTGCGACAGAGACGGACGTCGTGCGGCTGGCGCTCAAGATGCCCGAGGCGAGCGGGGCGGCACATCCACCACCACCTCCGCGCCCATCTCCCTCGTCACAGCCAGTCCGTCGTCCCGCGCATCGATCCCCACGACCTTCAGCCCCCAGCGCTGCCGCGCGAACTGCACCCCCAGGTGGCCCAGCCCGCCGCCCGAGCCGACCAGCGCGACCCATGCACCTTCGGCGGGTTGTCGTTGTTGTTGTTGTTGATGAGGAGAAGGAGGGACGAGGGACAGCGCGGCTTGCTCGACGCCGCGCCACACGGTGCGCCCCGCGCAGGCGAGCGGCGCCGCGGACAGGAAGGAGATCTCGCGCGGGAGGCGCGTGGTGCTGCGGGCGTCGCAGACGGCGTATTCGGCGAAGAAGCCGTCGCGGTGGACGCCGCAGTGGCCCTGGATGTTGGGGCTGGGGGTGAATGAATTGGTTGGTAAGTAAGTAAAGTAACTCGGTTGTTTGTACATAACTGCGGCATGCATTGTTGGGGCAGAAAGACCACGGAGTAGGTAGGTACAGAAAGGGGTAAGAAAAAGAAGGGCAGGCTAAAAGGAAACAAAAACACACTCACCAGTACTGCCGCCACCCCTCGTTAGGCCCCGTGCAATCGTCGCATTCCCCGCACGCGTGGAAGGGCAGGCCGCACATGACGCGCGCGTCGACCCAGTCCTGTGCGGCGGACCCGGCTGCTACGACGGTGCCGGCGCCTTCGTGCGAGGCTGTGACGGGGAGGGCGGTGCCGAAGACGCCGGACTGGATCATGCTGTCTGTGTGGCAGTACGAGGCCACGGCGACTTTGACAAGCAGATCGTGGGGGCCGAGGGTGGTGGGGTCGGGCACGGGGACATTGTTGATCTGGTAGGGCTTGTTGAATTCCACTACCTGCAGTATGAGTTTAATTTAGTCCGGTGATACTGTGCTATATATGAATACTATAGACAGCATAGAGGTGTGTGACTTGCCTGTATCGCTTTCATTTCCTTGGGAAGAGAGGCGGGTGCCATCTTGTCGGCTTGGGTGAGGTCAGGTAGGTGAAAAGATTCACACGAATGAAGTTTAAAGTTACATATTTACAGAGTATAATCGGCAAAGCTCAATGTATTTAAGAACGCACAAAAGGAGGAGTCGCGAGGCTAGTGACGTCGTTGGTGTCCGGCATTCTGGTAGCTGCCCATCCCTGTTCCGACGACGGCGTACTCAACCCTGCCGGTGTCCCAGATCGACGTTAAATGAGGTGCCTAGTTATCGCGGTATCTCATGTCTCAGACAGTGACACATTGTCTTTCTGGCCGGACTGGATCATGATTGCCTCAGCCTGGACGGATCAGTCTTAGATCACGGCTGCTCCCAACGTCGAAGAATGCTCAATGGCTTCGACTCAAAGACTGTACCGTTCTCACAGTAGACAGGCACCTGTGCACCTGAACTCCAGCAAACAATCACTGTGATATGGAATAAGTGAAAGCAGGACCATCGACAAAGGATCAAACACAGGCTGCCTAGCAACTGCAGGCAGGTACGATGCGCGGCTGTCAATAACGGCTATTTACGCCAGCTGGAGCTGGTTTTTACTTACTTTCGTTTTCTTTCCCGAACAGTAATCTCGTTCAGGAAACTAAATATACGTCACAACCAGATTTTGCATCTTTCCCACTGCACCGAGCAACACTTTCACAAAGCCTCCTGACCACTCACCCATCATGCTTTGAGATGGCTTCCACCATCCAAGAAGAGGTTTGTCACTTTCACTTATGTCAATCAAATCAGCAGCGGCTGGCGGCTGATGAAGCAGTTCCAGATGCGCTGCTCAGCAGTAACGACGCCCGAGGCCACCATAAGCGAAGTGAGTTCAACCGCGGAGCCGGACTCTCGTCCATAAAGGACGGGTGATCTGTAGTTCTAACTCGACATACTATAGCTACAGCAGGCGGAGCTCGCAAACGCTCTCATGAACAACGGCGACAAGCAGAGAGAAGAGCAGGTTCGTCTATCCCCAATTCTCCAATCGTCGTGTCTAGCATATTCCTCGCCAGCGACCTTGGAACCTTACAGCTGACCTCTCATTGTGCTCAACAGACCATTTTCCCCCTCTTCAAGCTCCCGACAGAGATCCGCCATATGATCTACCGCGAAGCAGTAGGGCCCGTGAAGACTCCCACCGGCGTCAATATGCGCACAAATCTTTACCCCCCGGCCTTTACATGTGTCAGTCAGGCTATCCGGGCTGAAACTTTGCCCATCTTCTACGGCGAAAACGAGTTCTTTCTTCACATCCCTCCAGTCTCAAAGACCAAAGGAAGTGCTTGGCTCGAGTTTTCCAAGATGTTGAAGTGCTTCGACAAGCACAGAGGCCTGCGACACATCACTCGCCTCAGGACCTCTTACCTGACATCATTGGGGGACCTAGACGATTGGCCAATTTGGCATTTCGGTTTTCTGAGCTTTGGAACCGATGTTGAACATATCGGAGAACCGCCCTCGGACGAAGACAGGATCGGTGACGACGACATCGACTGGAATGACAAGAAAGTAGTTGAGCGGGCGATCAGAAAGGCCATCGAGGACAGATGCCGGACGTTCAACGAGGATCTCACTTTGCTCGGGAACCCTGACACCCTCAAAAAAGCCATCAAGGAAATAGGAGGAGTTCTGCGTAAGGTTGCCGCACTGAGCCCGGGGGCTGTCGAGTTCGTGAGGGTCGACTGGGAGTACGAAGACTCAGAGTATGGCTTCGATGAAGATTGCGACTGCTACGATCCGGATGCGGAGAACTGTGACGCGGGATCTCCCCGGTGTAACTGGTTTTAGGATCTTTTCTTGAAGGAATCGTGTCTATTGGAGGCCACTATCGGAATTCACGGGAGCTGTCAATCTGCCGGGCCTCTCGTTGATGCCTGTATTTACCTACCTAGTTAGATATTCCCCAGGAAGTTAGGAGCAAAACACAGTGGACGAATATGCATAAGGGCCAGACGGGCATGTTAAAATGTCCCCGTAGGCAGCCCTGCAAATAGGCTTTAGCATCCATTGCGGCGCAATGCTGCTCATGACACTCATCGATTTTCTGTCCCCGATCGCGACCGCCGCTCTGACTATTCTGGTAATAGTTTGCAAATCTGCAATGCACATGGGTATTCGACTGTGTAGGGCACCAACTGTGGTTGACTACACAGTGTAGACGTCGTCCTCGCGGTCCAACGACGCTGCGCAACCTGTGGCCCACGGCATTCACCGGAACAGCTGCCAACTCGAGACATGGGCCACGACGGAATCGTCGGCAACGGCATCGTCGGGGTTCAACATCGGATTTTCGCTGCTGAAGACCACGGTTTGCATCGGTCGCCTAAGCCCTCTTTTGGGCCGACGCGGTCAACGCAGGCAAACAGTGCGATCGTCAGTTGGGCAACCATACGTCCAAGCGGTAGAGGCATGGAGAGTGCCATGCCCTCCATCTCAATTTACTTCGCTACGAACAATTGGGCAGATATTTGTGATATTTTGCAGATGACTGACATGTCCTGCACCCGGCCTCACCCTGGTAGGTGGCACTTTCTATACTTGCACCGCTTGACTTCCCCAAGGCTGGGCGGTCACAAAATGATTCGGGAGCTTAACTACGCCGCTCTGGTGCAGATATAATACTCTGTGTGTTGGCCCCAGCCCGCTGGCTGGCTGTATTACGCACTTGGTGCGGAAACCCCCCCCCCCCCATCCGGCCCCCAGGTCCAGCCGCCCAACCGTTGGGCCCCCAATGAGCCACAAATACGTCTCATCGGAGCTCCACACCGACACTGGGGGCTTGCATACCAACAGCCCCATCGTAAAACATGATAATTGAGGCTGAACGAACAAGACGGTGAGACGTTGCGCGCTGGCTGGGGGAAGGCTGTGAAGTTTGAACCAGACCCGACCGGCCACAGGTTGCAGGTGGTGGCCCCCGTGGCCTCATGCCATTTTTAGACGAGGACTGCATAATCGAGGTGCAGCTCAGAGCAGCGAATGCATCAGGGATGGGGCACAGGTTCGTTCACAGCCCGTTGTCTAGACCTGGGGGCGAGTTTCTTGGCTGGAGCCCTGTTGCCTGGAGCGCACATGCGTGTGGATGACTGTGAGGGTGTGCGGCGCAGCTAAGGGTTTTCCTGGAAGAGCTCACAGCCAGAGAACCCATGGAGAAAGAAATATATAAACTAGAAGATGGCAAGAGTCCCTGGGCTTAGTTTAGGAACACAATACAACATTCCTGGAATCAAAAACACCGTCTATACTGCGTCCTCAAGATTCCATCCTCAACTTCGATTATTACTTCCCGACTTACTCAGCCCGCTACCCACCTTCAACATGTTCTGGTCACAGAACAAAGACTACCTCTACGTAGCCCTATATGTCCGGGGTGGACAGCCAAGGATGCCAGGGCTGGAAGACACGTCTGTACCCGCAGTGCAAAGTAGGCTCGAAAGCACATGTTCAGAGTACTGATGACTACCAGGTATCACTGGGCTCTTCTTACAGGCCCGAAGGCGGAAAAAGAGGATAGCAAAGGTTATCGCTTTCACGCGAAGGAGGTCATGAGGGCGAGAGGCCAGGGGCAGGACGGGGCGGCGCCAGTGTGGGAGTACGCCGGCGGCGAGTCTGGCATGGCTGCCACAGCCCAGCTGCTGTGTCGTGTGGTCATCGGCAAGGTGAAAGACCAGAACCGCCTCGAGGCGATCCTCCAGCAAATCCCCATGCGACCCGATGTCCCGGGTTGGAACTGCGTGGAGTGGCTCAAGGAAGGGTTCGAGACGGTCATGGCGGATGGCAAAACCATGGGCACCTGTATCGAGGACTGGACCACGGTACGAGACGGGGTCATGTGGTATGTCACGCAGAAAAGGGCAGCTGGGCGTTTTCAGCGGGGCCATGGCTACGATCCCAGCAAGGTGCCAACGTGGGACATGCTGCAGAACAAGGAGACTGAAGCCTAGGAAATTTGTTCGGTGGTACATTGTACATTGGCAGAACGTCTTGCAGTCAACGCTGGGGTGTCTCAACCAAATTGAAAGTAGATGAGACGAATCCTATCCATGCGCAACTCTTCTGGAAAGGGGTCTAGGAAGTGATCGACCGCCTCCTCACTCCACCAGGCATTGTACGGATTCAGGACATCCTTCGCGCATGTGTACTCGAAGTACGAGGGGAACCACCCTGCTGTTTGCCAGTCAACGATACCAGTGACCTGGTCGCCCTCAATCATGATGTTGAGACAGTTCAAGTCGCCGTGGGTAAACACAAGCCCGTACTTGTCATTCTCCAGGCGTCCGTAGTAACGAAAAAGCTCGGTAAGATCCGCAGGCAGGAGCGAATAATCGTTGTTCTCGTCGAAGGGGTCACCCCCTCCAGATGGGGCATCCTCGCCCCCAGTGATTGCGTTATGGAACTCGCGAAGGGTGGCGTACGGGCCCCAGTACTTCCTGTCCGGGCGGGGATCGAAGTACGGCTCGCCCCTGACGTTGGAAATCCGCGCGCCGTCAGGCACCGGGATCGCGCGCAGCTCGGCGAGCATGCCGCGCAGCTGCGCCATGATCTTCGCCCTGGACGCCTCGGACAGCGCATCCCAGCCCGCGCAGAACACGTTCCGGCCCTTGATGCGGCTCATGACGGTGTACGCCGTGCCGTGGTGGCTGAAGGCGCAGTACACCCTGGGCACGGGGATGGACGTGTGCTGCGCGACGAACTGCATGGCGTGGGCCTCGCCCAGGTTCCCGAAGTGGTCGATCTTGACACAGATGTTGAAGATGGACAGAATGCCGCGGCGCGCCAGCCGTCGCCGCCAGGGACCGAGTCTGCTGATCTTGACGAAGAGGAGGGTGGCCCATCGGGCGGCGAAGCTGGTGTTGTTGGTGGAGTCGGCCGGGCGATAGTGTGGCGCGCGGGTCGTCTGGAACGGCTGGGTGGCTTGGGGTTCGGCCGTTGTCTGGGTGGCTTCGGGTTCGGCCATTTTTTTAGGGGGTGAAAATTATGAATCGGCCTCCTGAAATACCGTCCTTTTGTTTCGCTGCTATTGCGACCTTGTTGCTGATGTTGAAGATGGTGGGTTTGGCGGTGTGCGTGGAGTAGGAACAAAGAAATTCAGCTGAGGCTCAGGCCACAGCAGTTTATTATAGAAGCTTGCATACCTACTTAGTAGGTACAGTACAGCAGAGGCTGTGCGCTTACATACGCATGTGGCCCCCCCCCCCCCCATGTACCAACATCCGTTGGGGCCCAGCCTTATCTAATCCATTCACTGCTACAAAATTGGCAAGTGATCACTGATGAACCAACATGTTGCGCCTTTGCAGCGAAGCTTTTAATTATGTGACAAGTGTGTCGAGGGGGTGCAGCTTGGGCCTGCTGAAGTCGGCCCGGGAACCAATGCAAGAGTACACTTGCAGCGGGCTGCCACACGTGCCCCCGACTTGAGGAAGGAGGACATGTGCATCAAGAGGTGGACAATAGTCCCTTGAAGCCGGAAATCTGATTCCGAGCACGGATTTGAGCTGTGTGAATGCAAGAGTTTGCCGGAATCGAATCATCAACTCTGCTGCTTGCTCATCATAAATCCTACGCCACCTAGCGCCACCTGGCACTGACGCACCAGTACCACCCACAAACACAAATGAAAAATTAAGCAACAGACAATACAAAGCGGGAAAGGGGTCAAAAACGCTGTTCATAAGAGTCGTATCCTCTCTAGGCAAAGGAACTGTCACATCCACCCTGGTGATGCTATACTTAGATGCCGCTTCTTTGTGGGTGTTGCCCAGGTCAGGTGCGTGCGGGCGGCCACGGTAAGTCACAAGCCACCCCAACACGCAATTCAGTAGATTGAGAGAAGGCGGCATGTGCTGTACGGACTGTATGATCTCGATACAACTCGTCATGGCGAAATGATGACCACCTGGAAATGATGTGGCCTGCCCTTTTGTGTTTGTACGAGCGATGCGGTGGACAGCCCGGAGATAGGTTTCACTCGACGGGCGATGGCCAAACGCTACGGTGTGTCTGTCGAGAAGTGTGCACGAGATAAACACTACACCAAAATAAGAGAATACATGGAATTTTTGTCCCCAAAATCTAATATGTGTAAAACAGTGTGTGACTGTTCTGCCGAGTCCGCCCGTCCACGTGGATGAGTGCGCCGCAGTCCCCGGGCTCTAGATGAGGGCACAAAGGGCAGTCTAACGTATGAGCCGCTGTCCAGAGAAAGACTGTCGGCAGAAGTACGTTTAAGATAAAGAGCCGGCACAGAATTGATGTTACATATAACCTCCAGCGATCTCTGTGTGACTGCACTTAGTAGTAGCCCTTGAAATGTGAAAGCTCTCCTTTAGTCTTCAGTATCAACTGACCCACGCTCTTTTCCTTATGTCGCCTTCATTTCACGCATATATTGTTTCATAATCACATTCGTGCCAACCCTCCCACGGGTTTACGCGATTGAGAGAGAGTCAGTCGAGTGCGCGCACAAATCACCACCATGCCCTTCCACTTCCTCCTCGCCACACTGGCTCTGCTCCCAGCAACATGGGCCCAAGCCCCTAACCTGGTCCAGGCCGAAAACAACGCCGCGTCGCTCGCCAGATTCGCCTTCGTGGGCGAAGCCGCCGTCTCGGGCAACCCGCTCGACCTCACCGGCGGCACGTTCGCGGGCGCGACCAACAGCTCGGGCATCTTCGGCTTCGGGCCCTGGGGCATGCAGGCCGGCGCAGTCCTCACGACGGGGCAGGCCTTGGGCGCGGCGGCGACGCCCTCGTCCTCCTCGCTGGTGGGGGGAGGAGGAGGAGGACAGTCTACCAACAACAATGCGCCGGGGTCGACGGTGTGCGGGGCGAGATCATACGACGCGGTGACGCTGGATATTGTGGCGGTGTTGCTGGCGGGGTACTCGGGGATTTCGAGTACGCTGGTCTACGCTTCGAAGTGAGTTATTTTGCCTTGGTAGAATATGTTGGTATGCTGGCGCTGATCTGGATACTATAGCGATCCTCGAGACGAACTGATCGTGCTCGTCGACGGCACCCAAGTTGCCCATCTTACGATGTCTGAAGCTGGCGTCGTCAACCCAGTCTTGTCCACACACACGATCACAGACTTCATCACAGGTCCAACTGAGGGCTACGACATGAGTCTGTCCTGGTCTAGTACCTCTAACCAGACCAGCTTATACAAATTCACATCACCCCCACTGTGGATCAACCACACCACCACCCCGGGCACACACACGGTTTCCTTCGTGCTGTGCGATCTGGAAGACGCGCTTCTTGACTCGGCGGTCTTCATCAATAACGTGGGCGCCATGATCGGCTCGAGCGCGGGCTCAAGCTCACCCTCCTCCTCGTCGGTGGTGGTGTCCTCGACTCAAGCTTCGAGCATTCAAACTTCCGCATCTGCCGTGTCTGCGCTCACAACGAGCAGCGTCGCCTCTCAGGGCGGACCTGTCACGCAGACGGTCTTCAGTACCACCATTCGCACTTTCATCTCTTGCGCGGAGTCAGTCACCAACTGTCCTGCCCGTAGCACGGTGTTGTCGACGGAGATTGTGCCCGTAGCCTCGACGCAGAGTAGTACCGTAACTAGCAGCAGCTTGAGCAGCTCCTCCGTCTCGACTCCCACGCCATCAGGTTTACCTTCAACTTCTTCCACCACTGCGCCAGCCACCTCAAGTATACCTGAGCCGACATCCATCACTAGCAACACAGTCGTTCCAGTGCCAACCAGCTCTATAGACCAGAGCACTGATGTGGCTATTACAAGCCTCAGCAGCTCTTCAAGCTCAGTACCTGTACCCTCGAGTTCAACTTCAAGTGCTTCGTCCTCAACCTCAACCGGGCAGCCAACACCATCAGCACCGAGCAGCACAACTCCTGTGTCACCTTCATCCGCCGAGAGCAGCACAACCACACCAGGCCAAGCCAACCCCTCCCCCAACATCGTCACTGAAACGGTCCTCACCACCACCATCGACACAGTGCTGTCATGTGCCAGCTCCATCAGCAACTGTCCGGCAGCGAGCCAGTCAGTGACCGCGACTGTTCCGGCGGCCAGTCCCTCAACTTCAAGCTTGTCTAGTCCAAGCTCTATCTCTAGCACGGCGTCTTCTTCCTCATCATCCACGCAGCCCGCCGTAAGTAGTACCTCTCCGAGTGAGGCTCTGCCAAGTACACGGCCCGCGACAAGCCCGGTGCCCTCCGTGGTTCCATCGCCATCATCGATCAGCGAGATCACAGCGATCACAGTGGAGTCGACGCCTAGCGCCACCGAGGTCGAGACCAGCACAGCGCCCGAATCCTCCACACCACCGACACAAGTCACAGCAACGCCCAGCAGCATACCTCCCCCCTCATCGGCTCCTTCGGGAGGTACCACCGCCTCAAGCAGCATCCTTTCCGAGAGCACGCCTCTTCCTTCGACGGCCTTGACGCCGTCCTCCGACCAGACATCTCCCATCTCCTCCCCGCCGACTTCATCCCTCGGCACGACTCCCCAAGTCTCCACAGCAGTCGACAGCAGCACCTTGGGTAGTATTATTGCCACCGCGAGTAGGTCCACGCCAGGTTCCGCGGTGGTGAGCCCCTCAGTAGTTGAAAGCTCCACCGAAATCGTCATGTCATCCGGGACGTCCTCTCTATCTCCGCCGCGCACCTCCTCCTCGCCGGCAGTG
Source organism: Ophiognomonia clavigignenti-juglandacearum (assembly GCA_003671545.1). Classification (NCBI taxonomy): domain Eukaryota; kingdom Fungi; phylum Ascomycota; class Sordariomycetes; order Diaporthales; family Gnomoniaceae; genus Ophiognomonia; species Ophiognomonia clavigignenti-juglandacearum. The sequence goes on along the minus strand of PYFS01003588.1, from coordinate 5,648 downwards.
GCCATCCCATCCGATGCACCAATCAGTAGCGCGACACCTGCAGATGCATCCATCACATCACAAGCGATCGCATCCACCTCGGACGTCATGTCCTCACCGCCATCAAGTTCGGCGCCAAGCAGCAACAGCGTAATGATTGCCGTTCCACCAGCTGCGACAGACACGATCATCCCGGAGCCATCATCGTCACCACCAGATGTACCCACCAGCTCTCTCCCCCCGAGCTCCACAGCAGAAAGCAGCACAATAGTCCTTTCCACACTCTACATATCACGAACCACAACCATCACCGTCCTCGGCGGCGTAAACACACCCCAGCCCCCACGCGGCACCCTCACCGTAACCATCTGCCCGGGGTGCAGCAGCAGCAGCAGCAGCAGCCCGAGCAGCGCACCACCAAACGACGGAGCGGGCGGCAGCAGCATGCACACCCCCTCGGCCCTCGCAGGTCTCAAAACGCCGTATTATGCACCTCACCCCACCACTAGCGACGATGATGCCACCGCCTCCCTGGTGGCCCCCAGCGCTACCACTCCATCGGCGCCTGCAGCAACCGCACCCACCACCACCACCACCACCACTTCTAGACCCGTCCCGCAGCCCGCGACGGTTGCGGCACAGGTCTTGCACGAGAGCAGTACTACCACCACACAGGAAGAAATCGCCTCCTATGCATCCTCCTCCCCGAGTCCATCTGCAACTAGCATTGGAGAGCAGACGGCCAATAGTGGGACGTGGTCATCCGACCGGAGTTCAGTCGCATGGCCCGCTACAACAATAACATCATCATCATCATCATCACCACCACCACCCACCGAGTCGGGATCGCCCTCGCAGCCTCCGACTGCGACGCTCGACGGCGCACGCAGCGATAGCAGCACCACCACGCAGGCATTTGACGGTGGCGTAATCAGCAGCTCCACCCCGACGCTGAACGACGACGACGACGACGACGACGACGACGACGGTGCAAGTACACCGACGCTGCTGATGATGATGAGCAGCGCGCGCAATAATAATATTCCACCAGTAGTAATGACGACTGCATCGAGCAGCAGCCCCAGCAGTGGTGGTGAGGAGGGCAGCTCAACCTCGACCACGGCGACGACGACGATGACCTACGGGGCGGCAAAGCCCTCCTCGACGACGGCGGCGTCGCTCATTGAGGTGTCTAGTGGACGGAGTGCATTATTAGCTGGGCGCTCGTCTGGGGCTTATATTGCCGCCGCTGCGGCGACCGTGTTGGTGCTGTGGGGTTATCTGTGAAGGAGCCGCCGGACTGGACTGGACTGGACTGGGCCCTCGGGAGGAATGCGATACGGTCATCGATGCAAGTTTCTGCAGCGCGCAGCTTGCAGGCGGTTGAGCAGCGATAACATCGGCGGCATATTGGGCCGTTGCTCTGCACATGCTGAGAAAATTAGAGTCAGGGAGTTTGGTGGAGACCTGCGACCGAGAATTGGCACCTGGTGATCAATAGATCGCTCCCATGGGATCTACTTGCTTGGCCTCCGGGGATACTTGCCGGAACAGTACGGACTATGTAGTGACAAGATGATGGAGGGTCCTAAAACATACTTTGGCAGTGATCTCCTTCCCAGTGGAGATTTCCTCGAATTGCGGCGCTCGTAAGGGGAATTGAATCGTGGGCTTTGGGCTTTGGGCTCTTGTTTTTTTGTCAGTGTTACTAACCAAGTGGAATCCACTCTGATACACCAAAGCGGCATGTCCCTAATTTTAATCTATGCCCGGGCACGTTGATACCACGGAGGGTTGTAAAAAGAGAATCCACAATCGGCGGCATGCGAAAGGCTGCTTCGGCCGAAATTGGGGCCTCGATGCGAAGGACGTTTTCTTCCGGCGGCAGGTATTTAGGGCGCGGGCTTTCACATGCTTGCAAGTTGATGGGGATTTTATTTAAAGCCTGCATGTCTGTGATGGAGTTGCCGGGTCATCCGGATCGAATGAGGAGATCCATCGACAGGAGATGGGCATACGTACGTACGTACTACTCGACGAAGGTAAGTACTTTGTACACAATGGGCATCCTTCCGTCGTTCGGGGATATCGACATGTCCCCAGAACAGAAGGGAAAAGAAAAAAAGAAAAAAAGAGTACGTACCATACGATATCTGTGGCGCACCTCAAACCAACTTGCCTGCTTGCTTAAGAGGAGGGCGTCAGCGATCCACTGATTCCATTATTATGCAGAGCACGATAATATAATATGCAACTCTCGACCTCGGGCCCTGCGCCACGAGTCAAGACGCCTTCGCACCCTGCCAATTTCTCATCTCGCCAACATTGCATCTCATCTGCAGTCGTCGCGTGGTGGTGCTTGCATGGCTTGTTTCCTCTCTTGACTCTTGCAGCAGTTGTGCACCCACATCGAACATTCCCCCCCCCCCCGGGCAAAGCAGAAACACGTGCGATGCGGCCAATCGCGGAGATTATCCTTCCCTGGCCGCGCGCAGGGCTCCCAGCGGACGGAAGATCCGCTTTCTGAGAATTCGCGCGAGATGCTGCACGGGTACGGCAGTCAGGTCCGAGGCATAGATGGCGGCCCACAGTGCTGTAAGGACGGAACATACCATGACTTGTTGCATGGCAACCCAAGTCGGGGGCGACCGCCCGCGATGGATGCTACCGTGCCCTCGGTACCGTGGTCAGTACTGGAAGGGGGAGGAGGGAGAGGTAAAAGACCCCCCCCCCCCACCAAAAGAAAAGTGGGAATGCGAGCTGTGAGCCCTGAAGCAGTCAGTGTGATTGATGAGAGCACCGGGACGCGGCGGTGCTAGGCACCTGGTAATATCGCCAAATCCTCCACTGGCATGATGCGATGGATTCCTTGCTCTCCACTCCGTGGTGACTTCGGGGGCAGGATGAGGAATAAGTATAAGATGCCGTTCGAAACCCTGGCATTTCCTCCAACGGTGATCGTGCCTATGTGGTTCTCGTTTACTCCCTACTCCTAATTCTAATATCAGAGAGGTGAAGACCCAGACTTAACACCACCGTCCCCCCCACCCCTTGCCTCCATATCTGGCTTTCACCATGGGTACCTCCTCCCTTCTCGCCCTGGCTGCTCTCGCCCCAGCCATGGCCGTGGCCCAGTCCGCCTACGCCCCCGCAGAAATCTCCTGCCCGGGCAGCACACTCGTCCGCGCCGCGGCGACCATCTCCCCCTCGGAAGCCGCCTACGCCTCCGCCCGCAAGGCCAACGCCGACGCCGCCCTGACGGCATGGCTCGCCACGGCGCTGCCGGGCCTCGACACAAGCAGCAACAGCAGCGTCGCCGCCGCCACGCTCCCGACAATCGCCTTCTCGCAGTCCGGCGGCGGCTTCCGCTCGCTGCTGACGGGCGCGGGCGTCCTGCAGGCGCTCGACGGCCGCGACAGCGACGCGCCGACCGCGGGGCTCTACCAGGCCTTCACGTACCACGCGGCCCTCTCCGGCGGCGCGTGGCTGCTCAGCGCGCTGGCGGCGGACAACTGGCCGACCATCTCGACGCTGCGCGACTTCACGTGGACGACGCAGCTCCAGGCCGGCATCCTCGACTCGAGCAACGCGACGACCGTGGCCGCGTTCACGCAGATCTACCAGGACATCCAGGCCAAGGCCAGCCTCGGCTTCCCCGTGTCGCTCACGGACCCCTGGGGCCGCATGCTCAGCTACCAGGTCATGGACGGCGGGCAGGGCGCCGCGGCGGCGACCATGTCGGACATCACGGCGCTGTCCAACTTCACGGCGCACGCGGTGCCGTTCCCCATCATCACGGCGTCGCGCATCGACGAGGCCTCCGGCGAGTGCGAGCCGCAGGCCAGCGAGGCCATCTTCGAGTTCAACCCGTTCGAGTTCGGCTCGTGGTCCGACGATGTCTCCGCGTTCGTGCAGAGCGCGTACCTGGGCAGCAACATCACGGCGGGCGTTGCCGCCGCCGACGGCGAGTGCGCCACGGGCTTCGACAAGATCGACTGGGCCATGGGCGTGTCGTCGAACCTGCTGCAGGCGTTCGTGTGCAACGCGTCGCTGGGCGTCGACGTCACCAACTACTTCCCGGCGTCGATCGTCTCGCTCGTCGAGAAGTACACGCCCGCGGCCGAGTACGGCTACTCGGTCGTGCCGAACCCCTTCAAGGGCTTCGTGAGCCCCAGCCTGACGGCCGGTTCGCAGCCGGCGCTGCTTGACCAGGAGAACCTCTACATGGTCGACGGCGGCGAGCCCGACCGCAACGTGCCCATCCTGCCGCTGCTCGAGCCCAGCCGCGGCGTCGACGTGCTCGTCATCAGCGACAACTCCAACGACGCGCTCGCGTACCCGGACGGCACGGCGCTGGTGGCGGCGCGCGCGGCCGCGCAGGTGGCGGGGGCCCGCCTGGAGGGCCGGTTCCCCGCGGTGCCGGCGGCGGGCGCGTTCAGCACGGCCGGCAAGGCGCAGTTCTTCGGGTGCAACGAGACCGAGGCCGTGACGGTCGTGTACCTGCCCAACGCGGACTGGACGTACGCGTCCAACGTGTCGACGCTGCAGCTGCAGTTCAGCGCGGCGCAGACGCGCGCGATGATCGCGAACGGGAATGCGATTGCGACGCAGGGCGGGGACGCGGACTGGGCGGCGTGTCTTGCGTGTGGGCTGACGGTGAAGAGTGTGGGCGCCGAGAACCTGCCGAGTGAGTGTGCGGCGTGTTTGGAGGAGTATTGTTGGTATGCTTGATTTGGTGGTGGTGGTGGTTGATACCAACCTAAGGAAGGGAAGGGAAAGGGGGGGGGAGTGGGGGGATAAACAACAGGACCCACACATGCCGTACTATTTCGATGGTAACGTATAAGTAATAATATTCACGCACATATTTGGCAGTACAGTAGTATACTTGCATGCCCATCAAACATCCCGCGTTCCTTCTAGAATACGTTCATGCCTTCGATGTGCAGGCCTAGGTTCTGAGACAGGTGCCGGACTGGTGGCCGGGGACTCGTTATGCGTAGGCCCATGAGGTGCAAGTGAAGAGACCAGGATGAGGCCGAGCTGCCTGTTGGAGCAGGTCACATCTTCGGGGCTGACATCTGTACCAACTGCAGCTGGGAAACACGTGGGCTGAGTGAAGGAATAGCTGAGTCCGCCTAATTATTATGAGTGCAAGATGCCGTAGAAGTTATCCGAAAATATGACCAGACGGGAAAGATGAGGAGAAAGATGCTAATGTCATTATGTAATCAATATTAATACCGAGGAGCACGGGACACTTCACTTGAGATGAGAATATGCACGGCACTTTCACATTCAAAGTTGAGTGAAGCTGGCTTTCACAATATATTCTCACTGAGACCGACCACTGCACACACATCTCATTCAGGAACATAGACCAGCATACTCTAAGGTATTTTCATAGTCAGAATGAGCACCACAGACATGAGCCAATTCGTTCCGCCAAAGTTCACGCCTCCAACAAATGCCGAAATCATCAACGACATCCAATACAGCTCCCAAGGCCACGTCCGCCAACGCCTAGACCTCTACCTCCCCAAGCCCGAGCACCGGCGCAACAGCAATGGCCCGATTCCTCTAATCATATACATCCACGGTAATTAATCGAGACATTGCTGTTGCGCCGGTGCTCGGGCTTGGGGAGGTAGAGGTCTAGGCGTTGGCGG
>PYFS01003586.1:0-15566 GCA_003671545.1 Ophiognomonia clavigignenti-juglandacearum | reverse complement strand
CGGGTGCGCTGGTCGATAACATCGAGGCAGAGAACGAGGATCTGAGAAAACGTGAAGCAGAGCTTGATAGTAGACACAACCGAGCGAAATGAACAGAGCCGTCAGCTTGGTGAGCTGCTGCTCTGACAAGTCGCGTTGAGCAGCATAAGGCGTGATGATGCCCAGGCTGGCGTGAATCTGTCCAGCGCGACCGTTGTTGGATGGAGCGGAGCCCAGGCAAACAACAAAGGGGCACCGCCGTGGCCACGCTCGCATTGTTCGTAGCTGAAGAGTCTGGTTGCTCCAACGGAGACTTCTCGAATCTCTGTTGTCTGTGTCTGTGTTTCAAAGGGTGGTGATGGATTGGAAGTAGAAGGGGTTTCAATAGTCCAAAGTTTAGAGCTGGCCCTACTCTGGGTGATCAGCCCGCCGCTTGGAGTACAATACGGACGGTTAGTGAAAGCCGACTTCGCTTATGCGGAAAGAGATGAAGAGGGAGGAGGAGAAAGAATTGGGGAGCGGTAGGAAGAGTGAGTTGGACAGATACAGCAACGTCGAGAATCGCCAATGGCTGGCTGGCTTGTCAGGGGAAAAAATCTCTTCCGCACCCCCCACCCCCGGCCGGAAAAAAAAAAAAGGGAGACGCGGCCGACGACGATCTATTGCCCTCGGTGGTGACAATAATGTAGCGGTGCTCTCGACCAGCGACGTCGATAATGAGTAGGTCGGCTGCGACAAAAAAAAAAGGGAGTAGTTTTTTTTTCTTCCTTTTTTTTTTAGAAAAAAAGGTGCACTGTCGATCTTGAACGCGTTTGCCTATATATAATGACGTCTGGCGGGCAATCAGAAATGCTGTCGCCGTCGTGGGGCTGCTGTGGCCGGCCGAACGGACCCACCAGGGCTTGGAGGATAAGGACGTGCGCTTGGAGAGACAGGCTGAACGCAAGAATTGGGATGAAAGGTTTTGTCTGGACGAGATTATATACCCTACTGCCCTCAACACAAGCGAGGCAAGTGGCTTGCAACGCGCTGCACGCGCAAGCCACAAATCGGCGAAACGAGCAGCAAGCGACAAGCAGATTGGGTTGCGTTGGGCTGAGACCAACACTGGTTGTGATGACAACCGCTCAAACCCGCTCTCGCATCGGTGGTTGATGTTCAGGTAATGAACATACTCTAAACATACTTGGGAAGGCTGCGGACGCGTGCTCCAGGATGGTTGCCTGCAGCTACTTCAGGTAGATGTTTTTGAAGCTGTCTGCGTTGGCTGCTGTAGGGATGTCCGGGGTGCCTACGAAAGGCTTGGCCACTGCGAGCTCATCACCGACCTGGGCCTTGTAGTCCGCTTCGTCAAGCTTTGGCTTCGGGTTGGGAGCATAGACTGACGCCACGTAGTCCAACGTCCCCAGCGGGAGACTCGCGGAGAGAGAGAGAAGGGGGAAAAAAAAAGAAGGACCGGTGCGTATTGTTGAGCCGAAAAAAATAAAGGCGGCCGAGGCGGGTATCTCAAGCAAGCGCTGACGTCCATATTCGACGAAGCCACAACGAGACTCTTCTAGACGCCAGGGTTGGTGAAGTTGCAAGGCAAGACCACGAATATGAAGATCGGGTACTATCTGTGCAAATCGCGAGATCAACCAGAGTCGAACACTAAAGTCGAACACCCAAAGTCGAATACCCAGAGGCAACCTTCTGAATCGACGACGAGACGATAATCCACGGCGAAGGTAGATTGAAGATATGCTTGTCTGTGCTCAGCGAAAATTCGGTCTACGCGTCCGTAAGCCTGTAGCTGGCTACAATTCGGGCCGTCTCAAATCGGACAGTGGAGCGAGAGGTTGGAGAGTTTCGGTTTCTGCCTTCCATGGCCATATTTGGAGATGAATGAGGGCGAAGATGTTTATCTCGGGTGGCTTGCATAATGGTTGAACTCCAACTCATGAATGAACTCAGCACCGTGAAGTAAGATAACTAACCATGGGGCGGTTTGGCGATGAGATCCCCGTTGCTGAGGTTGGCAGAGGCAGAAATAGTTGCGACACAATGACCCACCATGGGCAGGATGTCCTTAATCAGCTGCAGAATTCTCTTTTTGTCGGCCGGTGCCTGTGGTGGGCGAGCGCCATCGCAGTTTGGTAGCTCAGCGGAACCGTGAGTACCTGCGTCTCTTCCGCAGGAGTCATGCCACTCAATGACAGTATCGCACCGAAGGGAAGAAGAGAGAAAAGAAAAGGAAGGAGAGATGCCGTCTCAATCTCAAGTGTGGGCGCTTTGGGACTCCGGGCGTAGCCAGCCAGACTTAGGGCTCAGGTCTCCGAAAGAGGAGCCAACAGCCATGGCGCTCACATACGGCAATGGCGACTTGATGCAAATAGCCAGCACACAGTGGAAAATTTATCCGAGCTGTTGACGCCTCTTTTGCGGCTCAGTGGTTGTAGCGTGCGCTTTGCTATCCCACTTTCCTTGATGAGCTTATCTTGGTGGCGTAATCCGGTAGGAACTTGGCATTGGGCCGCTCTCAAGCCACTGGCGCGGACTTCTGTGGTCGTTGTTGATCCCGCTCATGAGAGACAGCAAGTCATATTCAACAGATCTTCTGTTCGTGGTCTTGGGTATCATGCAAATGGAAGCAGCTCTGGATACAGTTCTCGGTAGTGTCCCGCTCACACTGGGGCACCGACCATCCCCAGAACCTCGTCGATGACGTCTTCGGGACCCCAACCGTCCAAGAGCTTCTCAATAGCCCCAAGATCACTTCCCCACTGCATGCTCCTCTCCCTTGGCGGCTCGACCATCTGGATCCGGTGCAGATAGATCTTGCGTGCCGCGAGAGACACCAGCGCAGGCGTGACAAAGTCGAGCCCGTGGAGTGGCGCAAGGCTTTTCATAAGCACTTCAAAGTGTCGCGTAGCTTGGGGCGAAATGCCGCTACCCACGGCGCGGTGCATGCGGAGGAAGGATACGATGTTCATCTGATAGCGGGTGACATCGATGTCGACGGATACGCGGAGAGAGAGCTGGCGGAGGTTGGAGATGTCGGATTGAGAGAAGGTGGGAGGCTTGGAGAAGGTGCCTGTGTTGAAAGACTTGAGGCTCCGAAAGAGGCTGCCACTGGCACGGCTGCGACGCTTGACCACACTTGCTGTGCTTGCTATACTTGCAGCGTCGTCGTCGCCCCGCCTTTGTATTTCCGAAGAGGCAATTGATGAGTCATCATCCCGATCCAATTGCGCAAACCCCTCCTCATCTGGATCAACCCAGTGCGCAACGTAGAAAAAGTCATTCAAGTGCGCCGTCACCCTCGCCTCACCTCCGCTATCAGCGCCTAGTACGGCGACCAACATGAATGTTTTAGGCGCAGTCTGAACTGAGGTGCGAGTGAAGATGCGGTGTGTGCGAAGCAGCTCAAGAGCTTGGATCTGGACGGCTTTCGGGGCTATGTCGAGATTTTTGGCGAGAATGATGTTGGCGATCTGGGAGTGTGACTGCCCGATGGAAGGGGAGGTCGGAGTCAGGGGTGAGGTGGGGGCTTGGTGCGGGGGCGGGGAGGTCTGGCGCAGGCCATGGCTGAATTGACCTGGCGCGTGTTGTCTGGTCGGGAAGTAAGACTCGTTTCCAGAGCGTGCGAGAAATGGCGAGACGGAGCGCGTGGTGGTCGGAGACGGTGGGTGGAGGAGGAGGGAACTGGCGAAGTCTTCGAGAGTGGTGTGCGGCGTGCACTCGACGACGGCGGACTTGAGGCCGAAAGTTCGCTCTGTTACCAATTGTAGCTCTGTGACCAGGTCATTGAGGCAGTCTGCTGGAGTGCTGACGATGCAATGCTCGCTGCTGATGAGGGAGAGCAGGCAGGCCAATTCCACGTCGCTGAGGGAGTGTACCTTGGTGAGCAACTGGTCGTCGGCCATTGGGTTGGTGATGCCGTCCGGATTATTGCTTCATTGAAGGTTTGAGAATTTTCGAGGCGCGCAATTGATGGCTGAAAGAACGATGCCGTCTGATTTCGTCCACCGTAATAGTTTCCAGAAGGTGCGAGTTGTTGGTCGATTGAAAGGGAAAGAGCGTCTCGGTGACTTGCGCGGTTGACGTTGAAAAGTGACGTGACTAGCGGGGGTCAGGGATCAGGGGCTGAAAACAGCCGCGGCAGGCGACCTTTGCTGAACGGCTGGCTTGCTCATTGGCACTGCTTAGCGGGCTCCTCTCCGCTGTTATCGGCCTCTGCGCCTGCCCCCAGCCAGCATCATCATCCATGGATTTAGGTTGGACTCCATTGCAACGCTGAAGGTATCACTGGCCCCTCAACTTCACAACACGACAAAGCAACTTCAACACGTTGCCGACTCCAAGTAATCGATTCCCACTTGTTCTTCCAGTCTTCGTCTCCCCAACATTCTTGGTGCAGCTCGCCCTGCGCGTCTGCTATTGCTTCTGAAACCGTCCCGTTCCAATCAACACAATCATAGGCAGCCATCATGTCGTCGAGAAAGAAGGTTCTCCTCAAGGTACAATGCAACCAGCTTCCTTCCTTTGTCGTGGAAGGCTTCCAGAGTCGTCATTCTAACAACATGGATCCCTAGGTGATCATCCTCGGAGACAGTGGTGTTGGCAAGACCAGCTTGATGAACCAATATGTACGACGCTCTCTTTCCAAACAACTAGCGCCCCCGACCAATGACCCAGTGCAATGGCACGTGCAGCAATACTGATGCCAGTTCTCCCCCGAAAAGGTCAACAAGAAGTTCAGCGCAAGCTACAAGGCAACGATCGGCGCCGATTTCCTTACGCGGGAGGTGCTAGTTGACGACAGACAGGTGACGATGCAGGTATGTGGGATTTTCTTCCAAGCTACCCCATCCCAGTCAAATCGTGTGAGAAAATAAGACTGACCACGGATAATTTTCACACAGCTCTGGGACACAGCCGGCCAAGAACGCTTCCAATCGCTCGGAGTGGCTTTCTACCGCGGCGCCGACTGCTGCGTACTCGTCTTCGACGTCAACAACTCCAAATCCTTCGACGCACTCGACAGCTGGCGCGACGAGTTCCTGATCCAGGCATCCCCTCGTGACCCAGACTCTTTCCCGTTTGTGGTCCTCGGCAACAAGATCGATGTCGAGGAGAGCAAGCGCGTCATCTCCACCAAGCGAGCAATGACCTTTTGCCAGTCCAAGGGCGGCATTCCGTACTTCGAGACCTCTGCCAAGGAGGCTGTCAACGTCGAGCAGGCCTTTGAGGTTATTGCGAGGAACGCTCTGCAGCAAGAGGAGAGCGAGGAGTTTAGCGGCGACTTTTCCCAGGACCCGATCAACATTCACTTGGAGAACGATAGGGAAGGCAGCTGCTCGTGCTAGTTGATCTATGATGGGGAGATAGGCACGACGAGGAGCGGTCCGCATTATGTTGGACGACGCAGATTCGGGCAAGGTTTTATTTTTGCACGCATGGAACGGACGAGTCGAGAGCATTGCGCTGAGGGCATATTAAGGCCGAGGACTGCACTTTCTGGTGAGGGGCAGGAAGAGTGACTGTGGCAGTTCTTGGTACATATCATATCCGCCTTAATACTTTGAAGAATGAGAGGCTTGTCTGCATTCGGGGAGCAGGATGGAGGACAGGCTTTGATGAGGTGGTAGGGGAATTGTCTTGTTAGGATGAGGAGTGATGAGGAGCCAAGGCTTGTAACTATACAGCCTTGAGAGTGGCATGAACAAATACATTTCAATTGCATGCAAAACCTTTAGTCACCTATCTTGGCCAGGTACTTATACTTGTCATAATCAGGTCCCTTGTCACGAACACTACTACCTAAGTACGTACCTAGAAGCCAAATTTACCCAAGTCTGTACCTACTAGGTATCTTTCCACAACTCTGCAGATTTGTCTGTCCTGGTTATATATAAGATGTTTCTTTTGATAGATTCTGTGACCTCGATGACTAGGTGTTGAGGCTATGTCTTTTCTGTAGCAGATCTCATACAATACACGAATTGTGTGGTCGATGTGTGGTATAATGATGAAGGATTAGATTAGATATTGGCTGACGTTTGAGTTCTTAGCAGGGGCCGGCCCTGCACCTAGGTACTGTACGCTTACCTACCTAGGTACCTAGGTACCAAGTAGGTAAACAGCTGCTTAAATTAGCGGGTCGAGGTCCCTGAACCCCGGGGCGTTCTAAGATTCCGATGTGGCTCCGTGCCGCTGTGTCACTCCATCTTCAACAACTAGTAACTCAACATTCGTTCTCTATCTTGCACTTGTCTTTTTGTTTCGAGTTCTTGTTCAGTGATAAATTTCTTGCTATATTCGAGCACGAGTGGAAAAGTATTCTATTTGCCAATATTGCTCCCACGCACCTGTCAGTAGGCACGCGCGTGACTGCTTGAAGCCGACGTGTTCAACGATGGGATGAACTCTCTCCCTACTTTCGAACGACACCGTCCATCTCCGACAAGCACAACAACACATGTCCGATGAACAACCGACGTCAAGTCTAGCTATAGAACCTTATCAAAACCGCCCGCAGCCATGGCGCCCCTCGAGCCTTTAACAGGCATAACGGCCGAGCCGCCCTACCCGAGCAGCAGCACCAGCGCCGCCGCCCCCTCGTCCGAAGCCCACCCTCGCACACGACGCTCCCTCTCCATATCCTCACACACGGCGCAAACTCACCTGTCTACCTCCATAACGTCGCTCCGTAGCGCGGGCGCGGCGTCCACCGGAACAACAGGTACCACCGGCATTCACGCCCTCACCGCGCGGCTGGGCCTCGGCGGCGTCGCACGCCGCACCCTCGGCATCGCCCTGCTGCTCGTGACTGTCTTTCTATGGACACTTTCCAACTTCCTCGCGAGCTACATCTTCAGCGACCATACCTACGACAAGCCGTTCTTCGTGGTGTACATCAATACGAGCGTGTTCGCGGTGAGCTTGGTGCCGATGCTGGTGCGGTTTGTGCAGCAGGAGGGCGTGGAGGGCCTGCGGCGGGAGGCGAGGGGGTTGTTGGTGTGGAGAGACAGGAGCATCAGCAGCAGCAAAGGCGGCGCGAGGGACGCTGGCAGTAAAGAGCGTGGCGCGGGGCGGGTTCCGGACGAGGAACACCATGGCTTGCTTGCCCGCAGCGAGATCGAGGATGATTTGCTGGAAGAAGGAGAGGCCGGGTCCAGCAGCGAGACTTTCGAGGTAGACGACTCGCTGGAAGAGCATGGCGGCGCGGACGAGAAGCTCAATCTGCGGGCGACGGCGGTGCTGTCACTCGAGTTCTGTATGCTGTGGTTCTGCGCCAACTACTTTGCGTCGGCGTGTCTGGAGTACACGTCGGTGGGGTCGGTGACGATCCTCACTTCGACGAGCAGCGTGTGGACGCTTGTGTTTTGCGCCGTCATGGGCGTCGACACGTTCACGGTGCGCAAGCTGGTGGGCGTGCTGGCGAGTCTGGCGGGCGTGGTGCTGATTAGCACAGTGGATCTGAGCGGGGCGAGTGACGAGGACCGGGGCAGTTTTCCGCATAAGAGCCAGACGAGCATTGCGATCGGGGATGGCATGGCGTTCTTTAGTGCGATTGTGTATGGGTTGTATGTCACGGTGATGAAGCGGCGAGTGGGGGACGAGGATCGGGTGAATATGCAGCTGTTTTTTGGGCTGGTGGGACTTTTTAACTTGGTCTTGCTGTGGCCTGGGTTCTTTGTTCTGCATTGGACACAAATTGAGCCGTTTGATTGGCCGCCAACTGGGAAGGTCTGGGGCATCATTCTTGTGAGTCTGTCCTTTCTTGACACGATCAGGAATTCCTGCTAACTGGCGATAGCTCAACTCCGTGTCCTCCTTTGTCAGCGACATGTCGTGGGCCTACGCCATGCTCCTCACTTCACCTCTCGTCGTCACTGTTGGTCTTTCCTTGACGATACCGCTGTCGTTGATTGGGGAGATGATCCAGTACGGGCAGTACTCAAGCTGGATATACTGGGTGGGCGCTGGCGTCGTGTTGCTGAGCTTCTTATTTATCAATCATGAAAGTACGGACGGGGAGGAGAAGGAGGGCACATGAATTGTGCGTGAGTTCAGCTTGATCTTTTGGTTTGGCGTTTTGTGTAGATATTGGCGGTGGTCTCCGGGCATTTATTTTACAATCTTCAGGTTTAGACGATTGTAAATCTCAGCGTACACATAGATGGATAGATGTCTAGAAACGTGTATGGACCTGGATGTATTTCCATTTTGCTATTCTCTTGGGAACTTGTGCTGCCAGTACCAATCTTGGATCAGAAGGAAGGGGCATCATGGACAGAGCCTCTGCACTACGCTATTGTTGTTCCACTATGATAGAGGTGAGACAGAAGCCACCGACATACCTAAGGTCTGCCAGGCAGGCTCGAAGAGGTGTCCGGAATGGTCATATTATGTTTTGAAACCCTTCCAAACCACGCTGCCACATTAGTTCGCGTCGGACTTTAGAATCTGGTCGCCCGGCGCCTGTTCACGTGTGCATAGTGAAGTCGTCGCCGGCTTTCCGCTAGCGGCACCGGGGTCTGACCCTGGTCATCACGATGTCGCGCGTCCCCGACTCCCGGGACAAGCAAAACACCCCAAAGAATGACAAAAGAATCAAATTCACAAAAGGCAGGGTCGAAATCAAAAAGATAAAAAAGAATGGTTTTATGCGACACCTGTGTGATTCGAACACACGCTCCCGAAGGAATTGGCTTAGCAGGCCAACGCGTTAACCACTCCGCCAAAGTGCCTTGTGGACTTGTTCTAAAATACATATCTATATCCTAAGTTTTCGGATCCCGGCCTTGTTGAGTCTCCATTCGAATGACTATTGGTGGACAGACATTGTCTGCTACGCATTGTTTGTTTCTATTGCGCATCTAATCATCATATAAATCTCTACAGCAGCTATTATCACGATATCCGAAGTCTGTGTATGACTGCCCGCCTGGGCATGTATATCCTGCAACGCTTGTCACGGCTTGCACTCTTCCTAGATAGAGTAGACACACTATCCAATGATGTAGCAACAACTTATAGTGTGGCCTCATAGGCTTATAATGGGCATAGATTTTGCAGAGTTTGTACAAACAAGATTGGTCGTGCTATAGTTAGCGATGTTCGTCGGTTTTTATCCACGAGCCCAAAAGCCGTATATCGGACTGTCAGGACTGTATTCTGGAGATGTCTTCAGGCCTTAGCTGCAGGCACAGCAGATGGCATATCGATCCGGACGTCTTTGTCGGGTTTCTCACACATACCAATGGCGCAAGGTGTCAATGCTCCTTCGTTGACATTCTCGGCGATACCCATCCAACGTACAGATGCAGGCTGCCAACGGGAAATTGAACCAGCTGCAGCTTACACGAGTGGCAAAGCACTCTCGTCATTTGAGACCTGGGTATGCTAATTTGCTTGAATTGAACTCTTTTCGGCCGTCTGGGCTCTGGTCCCTGGATACTGGTTTGATATTGCCGGTCGATGGAACGTCTTTATCCTCGCTGGTGCCGCTTGGGGGATTTTCGAGCTGGCCCTCTGGATCCCGGCCACATACTAGGCCGCCGTCATCGGCTTCGCCATCACGTTCGGCTTCATCTCGGGCGCCTTTGTCAGCCTTCTCGTGGCCCTGCCGGCGTCCGTATCCCCTCTGCCCCTGAACGGCTACCGGATCGACGTCGTCATGCTCGTCCTCTCGCTTACCGCGTTCACCATGGCGCCCATTGCCAGCGCATCTTGCGGAGCGGAAGTGAGCTTGTGAAAGATGCGAAGCAGGTCCGAGTTGTGCAGGGACGGGTTGAGCCTGTGTGATAAAAGGCCTTGAGCAGGGCTGTGTCTCTCTGCGAAGTGGCTTGTCGTGACTGCTTCGGCAATTTGCTGCTCGCCGTCGTAGCGAAGATTCTCAATCTACTGGGATAAGCAGCAATACAAGACCAGATGGGCAGATATTGTTTCCGATGTCCAACTTATTACAATGGCCTTGTATAACTTGTAATTCGCATATATGCAGAAGTCAGCTCTCAAGTCAAGTAATTAGCCAAGAACGTATTGCGGTCAGCGCAAGCGTGACGAATGCTGGAAGCCCCCCCCCCTCCGCCTACCCCCAGCCGACAACGCGTTGAGCGTGTAATCTCAGCGGACCGGGGAGAGACCAACCTTGGAACTTACCAGAGGAATTTTGCGGGCTTATAGCAGTTTCCAATCATGTTGCAGCAGCAGAGGTTAGGGTGTTTGCGCGGAACAGTGTATGGTGTGGAAGTAAGCATGGCGTGGTGCATCAACTCGCCCATTTCCTTGCTCGTGCTTGGGATGGGCGGGGGGAAAGTCTTTCCTGCCTGTGGGGCTTGGAGATTTGCCTCCTGTGATGAAGACATGGTGCGCTGTCGAGGAAAATAGGCTGCAAACAGGCGCAAAGATAGCTCGGTGGTGAAGGCAGTGTTCGAATAAAATTGAGGTTGAGCTCCCAGATTCTGGAATTCATGAAGGCATAAGAGACAGCTGAGACACCTTTCAAAGGATTATCTCGAACGTGCAGATGACCTTCCTGTGAGTGGATTGAAGTGCCAAACCGGGATTTTCCTGCTGCTACCGGGAATTTCAATAGGATATTCTGTCAAAGATGCCACAGACGGTCCTCCTTGCTACATATTATCATATGTCTCCTGTGCGGAAAACATCTTACCCAGCGGCACAACCTGCTAGGCCACCTGAGAAGGCGTACAAATGAGCGTCCCGACATACCTATGCAATGCATTGATTGCATATGGGAAGACTTTGACTCGAAAGCACGACATGCAATCGCACGGATACACATAGCGGGACAAGGAAATTCGTCTACAAGGGCGAACTGCCCTACGGCCGGAACAATGGGGGTGCGGCAGTAGTTGTGCCTGATCAGGCAATCTTCGAAGGTATTTCCAGATTGCGAGAGGAAGAACCTGCACTCGACAGCCTGCTGACGAAGAGAATGGCCTTACCTCAGGCAGAAGGCGAAAAGGACCGGGCGACAGCTTCACGACCCTTGTTGCCAAACGTGCTGGAGGCGGATCGCCGGTATGGTCCAAGTGGCGCACAAGAGGACAATATAAAAATGCTGGCGAAGGCCGACAGAATATTTATCTGAGCACCGCCGGTGCTTGAGCCCTCAGCCGATTAAAAGCCTATTGATCAACGACATTCGCCAGATGGGGAGCCAAGGGTCCGCCTGGTGTTGCGAAGGCGGCGCCAACGAGGTATGATGCCTTGATGGCAGCCTAGACCGTTCGCAACTCACGGAAAAATCGCCGTGAGAGTGAATGGAGATTCGGGACACCTGGAACTGACATCCAAGCCCCAAGGGATGACCACATTGGCTCCATTGCCCAAGCAGCTCGACATCCGGACATCTGCTCCGTGCTCTGCTTTCCCGGCTTTTGCCTCAGCGCCGTGGTCTCTTGGACAAAATCCAGGCGAGGTGGTCGTACGAAAACCAAGTACGTATGCTTAGGTGCTAGGAATGAAGCCCGCGCAGAAATGCCTCTTCATCATCTGGGCAATATCGAAACCCGCGAAGGCGACATCAGGACTGAGACGCTGACCGAACTCCCAGCATTTTATGGGTGTTCAAGCTGAGACCAAGATTCCGTTGGGTACACCAGGAGAGTCGCTTGTTACCCCACCGCCTCGTGCCATGATGAACGCCGAGCTGAACGTGTAAATGCTGCTCGACTGCCGCGAGCTTGGATCAAGCAGAGGGATTCGGCCACAGGCGGTTCTGCCATGAGTTCCCCAGGCTCGTGGCCCCTCTGGCTGATGTAAAATCAGAGACTAGATCTTCATGTTCAGTAAAAGCCAGCGAAATTAATCATGATCGATATGAACCAAGGGTATACAAAACCACCCACCACCCCTTCCCGCCGCGGTGCAGGTGCTCCTCGCCTTGTCGATGGGCCAAATCTCTTGCATTGCTCGCCATCCTTGAACGATTCTTTCTATGCCTGACGGTACCATACAGCCAGGGCATTTCCAAAAATGCATTTGGCTGCCACCTGGGCATGTAGTTGCCCCGGTCTTATCACGACACATTCCAAGGTTGGCTCTGCAGGCCTGTCGTTGTCAGGCAGCTGAAAGACATGCTCCAAGCGCACAGGCAAGACTGAGCGTCCGTATTCATCTATCATTTCCCCGTCTCTATTCATCATGACCTGATTATATTCCCGCGTTTATGCAAGAATGAACTCTCTGTAGCGTGTCTCACTCAAAACAAAACGTGACCCTTTGGTGCAGCGCAACATCACACAGAAGGACCCTGCTCATCAGTGCGGCATGTCACCTACCCAATACGACGTCAATAACGTGCTGACTATGTTCCAGAAAGTGTCCGTTTAGAGGAGCGTTCGGAGACAGAAGCTTGGCCGTCGCATGCGATCACACGGTAATCTATTTGACGCCCGGGAAGCCGTTCATGGAGATAATGCACAGCATGATTCCAAACTTAGTGTCGGGAGAGGATGGATTTGAGTTCGAGACTTTTCTATGGCTGAGAGACAAGTCTGGGGAAGTTAGAGGGCAATGTGAAACGAAACACGGATGGACGAGGTGCGATTGGGGTGCACTTGGGGGATATTTGACAATGCATTTGCGTGAGAGCCTCGACTGCATCGACGATGAACGGCTGCACTGGGGGAGATGGTAGGTTCATGGGCGAAGAAAGTCTCGCTGGAGACTAAGGCCTGCCCGACGCACGAAAAGGTCTGGGTCTTGAACATAGTCCCGCTTCCTAGCTGAACATGGCGACTGAGACGGTAGGGTTTCTTGTCAGAGCACAGGCTTTCTGGATAGATGACCTTTGCCAGGTGACACTCAGGAGATTTTGATATATGCTTGAGATCCCGACAACAGGGCGGCATAGAAGATCTTCTTGCCGCTGGTGGGAGCACGAACCCCAAGTTAATGCGATCGACTATGATGAACGGCAAACACGTGAGCCAGTAACGACAGCATTGCCGACGCGCAAGCGCGAATGCCAAAGGTTCGCAGATCTTACATAAAGCGCCGGTCCGGGCAAGCCGCAGCAGCCTATACAAAATGTTAGTGTGGCCTACATTGTCAGATTGTACAGTACAAGCCATCTCACCCGGGCAGCATGTTAGTGCCAACTGCTTCAGACGAACACGCACAGATGCGATCGACGGGCGCCCTCCCTCGCGGGTAGAGTGGTTCGCCAGTAATAGAATGGTTCACCACTGCACGCGTATGAATCGTGGATGTGACGCGCGTAGTTTGCGCCTGCCGGCCTGTGATATGGAAATAAATAAACTTTTGACCGGCGTTTGGAGACGAAGACAAAAATGGGGTTTGCCCTACGGAGGAAGTATGGTGGTCGATCCGTTGGCGGGCGGGGGAGGGCGATTTGTCACGAGTCCAGGGCCCTGCAGCTGAGAAAGAGGGCGACCCTGGACGCACATCGTCTTGTGGCGTGTGTGTGTCCTTGGTTCGGATGAGATGATCTCCAGATGCTTCGATCCCGCGTACCGTCCGCCTCTCGCCTGCGAATGGTCATGAACACAAAGTGAGTCGTGACGCCATCTCATTCGGAGAGGATGGAAGCCAAGAGAAGACCGGGCTGCCACAGCCACACTGTCCGAGTCGAAGAGTGACGGTTCGCGATTCCTCCCACCGACGCTCTCGGCAACCGCGGGGCCCCCTCGTGGGGCAGTCGACGTCAAGTGAGGAGTTCCAGATGTTGGCTAGCGTTGTTCGGAGAGATAGTGAAATCGGTTGACAGGCGGATGTGTCTGGAATAGATGAAGGTCAAGGTGCTAGGCGATACCCAAGCATCTAGCATGGGTAATGCCCGAGGAAAATTCCCGGGATGGCATGTCGAGAGAAGGGTCTTCTGTGGTGCTAAACTTTTGGTAGTCCGCTGAGAATGTGATGATACCACGATAAATGATCCGCACATACTTGTAGATTATAGTCAGCCTCTGCGTTCGCTGAAGGCCAGCGCGCGGCTTCGTGGACGCCTTCGAAAGGGATGTGTGGTCCTTGTCAGCCCCTGCAACTTTCCCATCAACGTACCTAGGTAGTGCCCGGAATCTGTCGCTTCGGGCGCAGCCAGTCGCAATGTCTCCAACGTCCGAGAGCAGGCTTCAGACGAAGGACTTGCGCCAAGCTGATGACAGACAAGCCACGTCTTCCCTTGCTTCCATGTGGTAGAAAACGCTTGGCCACGCAGACACTGCGTGAACCAAACATCACCGCTCCCTTCCATTACTTGAGGATGAGGTTTGTGCGGTGGGTCCTTGCATTGAGCGTGCAAGGTCCATCCTTCTCAACGTTCGAAGTAGCTCCTAGGTCGAAGCACCCCTTGTTTGAAGATGCCCGCAGGAGTCAGGTACGTATCTCCAGTTGCAGCAGCGTAGGTGATGGCTCCAACGACTGGAGAGAATGGATGACAATCACTTCAACTCGTCGCCACCGCCTGTTACACGAAGTCGTCACGGGCACTTCCCAATCAAATGTAAACACCCTTTTGTGAATTGTCCCACGGAGTGACCGCCTCGGTCGACATGATCAAGCTTGGCGGCGTCACGTACCGGGAAATATTCGAGATGGATGTCTTAGCTTCCGGTGGTGGCTCAGTGGCAGTGGGAGCCTTGGAAAAATGCTCCGAGCAGCTTTTCCGACTGGGCCGGGCCCCCACAGATCCTACATGGAATTTGAAGCCTCCCGGACGGGGGGCGAAAGGACTGTGACCCGTCACGCATTTTGTGGCGGCATCCCCACCCGAACCACCACCGGGCACCCGGCCCTGAAAGGAAGACGAGCCGGATGTCTTGACAACTGGGATGGCGTGAGAAGTGGAGCAGTCTTGTCAAGTTGCAGGCGGATGACATGCCCAGAAACAAAGGACTCCCGAGTCGCTTCGAGAATGCACTGGCTTACATCAGGGCAGACGAAATCGGCGAGGAGCTCATGTTTCTGTATTCATTAGTTGGTGGTGATCCCTAGCAGCGAGTCGCCTACTCTTGGTGGCGAAGTCGTCATTAATCGGACAGAGGCTCCATCCTTTTTTAAGAAGTAGCCAGCCGGCCTCAGAAAGCGATATGGGTGTGTGGGGCGTGGTATCGGTAGGGCATTGCTGACACGGACCACAGCATCATTGCGACAGGCACACAAAGTCGTACTGATATTTACAGCACATCTTCTCTCATGGGTCGCCGCTGCCGTCTTGGATGAGTTTGACGGAGTGCTGTCCCAAAGTAGGATTTTGATGTGTGTGGCAACAACCCCTGTGGAGATTTGATGTCATTCCAAGCAAATATCCATGGCGGCAACTGGCATGAAAGGCACAAGGCCGAGGACATGGCCGCCCACCCGAGCCGCCGGCACACTTGGCGAGCAGGCAAGCCACGGTCGTGACCCACTTTCCCCAGAGTCTTTATTTGGTCATCCAGGTGCCCGTGACCAGCAAGGGCCACCTTTCGACTCGTGCGTTGTGCAGATGGTGAGACTTCTTACGACTCCGGCGGATACGGAGCGATGTCGTCGTCGACACATCGGAGGATTCCTCACACGTGTCGACGACGACATCGCTCCGTATCCGCCGGAGTCGTAAGAAGTAG